>WEDG01007790.1:0-20515 GCA_017591395.1 Schistocephalus solidus
CCTGCACCACCTGGTGTGGAGCATACGGTGGACCTCGTCGAAATCGACGGTGTAACTGCCATATTGGATGAACGTAGAGGCACTTGGCTGCCAATTCAGTTGAACATCGTTAGGTGAGATAGCAAAATTCCACGTTCTCCGCTCACGGAGCACCTGTTAAAATAATCCCAGCCACACTCGCTAATTCAAAAACAGCCCGGAAACTGGATGCAATCTGCATATGGCGAATCAATAACTTGATTGACAAAAACAAGGCCATGCGGTAACTTCTACCTTGTCCTGGTTATCGTCGCTTTTCAACTGCACAATAATTTATACTATTCTATCATTTTCCTGTTTCATAGATTATTCTGCGCATTCTTAACGATGCCCTTGACGCTTTTCAATCGGTTTTTCGAACAAATCTCAGCGTTATTGCGTAGTTTAGAACTTATATAATAGGTGGAGTGATGGAAGGCAGTTGTGAAGCAGTCCTGAAGATTTGCGTCTTGAGCTTGTGGGTTTTAGTTCCAGGCAGTGCCCGAAATACTTTAAGTTGTTATTTTGTCGTTCTCTATTGGTGCTTACTGTTCGCCTTAAACCGGTTTTATTTTACGAGGACGTGCTAATGCGCATATTAGAAGACTTTTTCGGGAAGTGCACATATCTCTTCGTTAAGTTCTTCACAGAAGGGATCAATCGAAACATGCGATTTAATAAAACAGTCGAGGTATGTTCATTTTTCACGCGAGTGAATATAATTATAAGTAGTTAGTAGAAGTAGAAGTAGTTAGTAGTATTAGTAGTAGTAGTAGTAGTAGAATAATAATAATTATTATTATTATTAGTAGTGGTAGTAGTAGTAGTAGAATAATCAATAATAACAATAATTATTATTATTACTACTATTATATAGTAGTAGTAGTAGCAGTAGCAGTAGTAGTAGTAGTAGTAGTAGTAGTAGTAGTAGTAGTAGTAGTAGTAGTAGTAGTAGTAGTAGTAGTAGTAGTAGTATAGTAGTAGTAGTAGTAGCAGTAGTAGTAGTAGTAGTAGTAGTAGTAGTAGTAGTAGTAGTAGTAGTAGTAGTAGTAGTAGTAGTAGTAGTAGTAGTAGTAGTAGTAGTAGTAGTAGTAGTAGTAGTAGTAGTAGTAGTAGTAGTAGTAGTAGTAGTATTAGTTAGTACGAATGTAGTCAAAGAGCACGAGAAGGTGCTTGCGAAGATCTAGAACCGGTTTCACGATAACCGGTATCAAACCCCACTTAAGGAAAGAATAGGTAGGGCTGCGTTGTATGGCCACCTTTACAGGACACGGAAAGATGAACCATCCGGCCTGCTTAACATATGTGGCCCTGCAATAAATTTTAAGAAGGATAAATATACCCACGTCTTAACGCTAACACTAACCATAACATAGAAGTAAATTGTATCCTTAATCTTAACCCCAGCCCTACTCTAAACGTAAAACCTATAGTTAGCATGAGAATACCCTTAAAATTAGCCTAAACATGGCCCAACTCTGGCCTTAAACTAAACCTTAAGCCAAACTCTAAACTTTGCCATAACCCTTACCTTAATCCTAGATATTATTTCCTTAGAATTCAGCGCAAAGTCACGTGTTTTGTGGGCGGATCCTTTTCCCGAATCCTGTTCAGACTGCCATACAAGGCATCCCTACCAAATAATTAGTATTGAAATAAATACGAACCCACCATGCTGAAAATGGAAATTAAAAGTTGCCTAATCAAAAGTTCTCTAGCCAGTAGACGCATCAAATGAAATATTGATAAGATACCGAAATTAGGCTGTTTCACAGACCTTCCCGTAGCAAGAGTTTAGCTACTACTCTCGACCAACGCCAATTTACACAAAGAATGTGCCGGCTACGTCGACCGCTGCAAGTATTTCCTCTTTTATTCGTTCTTTTGGAGTAGGTTATGTGGATCACACCATTCTGTGCCCATAAAAAAGAACACGCCATCACCTCCCAGCCTGGTTGAAAGAAGGTGAATTTAGGGAAGGGAAGAGTACATTCTCGAGCCGTTGGTTGCTCTCAGGCATCCTGCGAACTCCAACCAAACCTACCACTTTGAGTTCCCTAGGGTAGCAGAATCTGGTGCAATCAAGTACTGTACGCACACAAATCTGTGCGAGTCCTGCGTTTGCCATGGCCGTAAGTCGGTCTAACTGAGTCCAATGTTCTGTGCCTCCCTCTATCCACCCAAACTAACCATTATTACATGCATTGACCGTCTCCTTTCATAATTCCATATCCAAAATTTTCTAATTGTGTGAAAAGTTGAGCATTAATAATTGTCTGTAATCGCTCACGTGTTTTAATTGACCCCGTGGTCTGCCGAGAACTCAGCACATGTATGTCCTCGGAGTCCTTGGGTGGAAAAGTTCGCCTCGTTAAAAACGCATTTGCCTGTGTTTTTATATGGAATCTATGGCTTCATGAAATCCACTAGTTCAATGCGGGAGGTTATTTTGCAAAGGTCAGCTGAGAAACAAGGCCATAAAACAGCCCAAAATTGTGTCCCGCTGGTCGCAAGGACAGTGCTGGCCTCATTATCAAACGCTTAAGGAAGTCCATATTGGCACTCTTAAAACAGCCAGGCATTTATGAAGCAATGTGTGGCAACCCGTCGACAACTAATGTCCTGACTGCTAAATCACGTACAAAAGACATTTTTATGTCAGATTACTTGTGCAGAGGACTTGCTTATGCATTAAGCCACACGAGTTTCATAAGAAAATCTCTGTCACTCATCAGCCGTCGATGGGGTTTTTCAAAGTCTTACAACAGTAAGGCATGGTTTACTTTAGAAACTCATAGTTACTCCCATTACAATTAACCAAATTTCGCTACAAATTTTAATTTCAAGCAATTGCTATATTACAGATTAGGTAAATGATCCCAAATATAAGAGTGTGCAATGAAGTACCCGAGTACTTTACCTTTAACCATCTGGTCCCGTTTCCTTTACTGAACTGCTTGTTTTAAAGTGATGAACGTAACGCTGCATATTAATTTCTGCGTCACTTGTATGCTACACAGTTTATCTTCCTGCTATTCTTGCCTAGGGTTCGTAAGACATTGTTTATTAGTTCGTGTGAACAGTATTATTAAGGTTAAATGCACAAGAAAGAGCGGCGCGTTAAAAGAGAAAATAGTGAAAAATCATATCGAATACAAAAAGCAGTGCTGTTTAAAGGTTAATTGGATCCATATATTTTCGGTAATTGATCGCCATATCAATAAATTTAGATGGATAAGGAATTTATGAGATATAGGCAGAGTTTGTGTCTCGGAGAGGGGGAGAGTTGGGGTGGGTTTTAGTCACGCTCTTCGTGCCCCCAATCGATACTAAACACGCCCAAAAGCCAATCAGTTTCTCTAACAGCCTACTTCAACGCTGGTGCAGGCAGTCCATCTTCCCTGGCCAACGCCAGATGGTGATCAGCCACCGCCCCCGATACCCCGATACGAGTCATTCGCACTTTGTGTGATTGAATCGAGAGTTCGACAGTCGTAGTCCGACGATATCCACGGCATGCTCCACACCATGGTTGTGCATGGGGCGGTGACTTGCGTGTGGATTAGTTTTAAGTGATAGTAGCCCTGCGATGTAGCTACCACACTCTCTACCAGCCCTCCCCGACCTGGAGCCCAGCGCCATGACAGAGTTAAGAAGACCGGCGGCGGGAGAGGGCGCAGGTGGCTGGTGTGGCCAAAGCCGCCCCAGGGCATGCCACCACACCTGGCTCGGATCCCACGGAGTGGGACTGCCATAAAGGCCACATTACGAAGGAGCTAATGCAGCCTGACTCTCGGTCCGCCACCCAGAAATGACCATTCCGGTCTCCCTTGTCTTTTTCGGTTCAACCTTATCAACATATACCTTAAGTCGCAATGCGACTGCCCGCGAGGGCTCTAAAGTGAGCTCCAAGGCACAACGGAACATACGTATTCCTTAACCAGATCGGTGAACCTCACACTATCATAATTCCTATTCCCGATTGCAAACGACAAAACAACGGGCCCGTGGCTCAATGGTAGAGTGTTACACTCACTGACCAAAGGTCGCGTGTTCGAACCTCGGGTAATCCACACCGGGGATTGGGTATGACTGGCTGATGACGGCTATTAGGCTAGAAATGGCTTTCCAGTCTCCTTTGTCTTTGTCGGTTCCACCTTACGTTAAGTCGCAATGCAACCGCCCGCGAGGGCTCTAAAGTGAGCTCCAAGGCACAACGGAACATACGTGTTCCTTATATAGATCAGTGAACCCCACACTATCATTATATATATATACTTCTTGTTTGTAGAATGGGCATTACGTGGTTATTCCACAGTGGTTGATTGTCTTTGACCCAAATGTTCATTGAAATTTCGGGTCTGACCCTAAAAAGTCATGTCCGAAGCACCTGACTCCACTTAATAATTTCAGAAATTATTTCCCCGATATATATATATATATATATATATATATATATATATATATATATATACGCATTCTAAAACCTATATACGCATTCTAAAACCTGCTGTTAACCAAGTTAACTACTGAGTTTTATGGGACACAGCACCAGAAAGTTGCAAAACGAATTTTTTTCAGCTGAATCCACATCTTTTTTTCTCGAAAACAACGCGAGTTCTAGTATATGCCTTCAAATGATTTTATTGGAGGAAAAATCCAATTTCTCGTTTTGGGGAGACATCTGTTTTAAATATTTCTCACTTATAGTAATATTAGTTTATAGTACGACACACATTAACAAGAGGTTTGTACCTGGGAATTTCAATAGCTTAGACAATTAGTCGGATGTCAAGAAACGTCAGGATTCATGCAAGTTTCGCCTGTTTTCCTTTCATAAAACAGACTTAAAATGAACCCATTCATATTAAAAGACTTTCGGCATCTTAAACCATTTGCACAAACGGAACTAACGAAACCCGATATGTGCCACACTACCCGCTCAAATATGGATCACCTCATCTTATTAGTTAATTCATCTAATGCCCTTAAAAGTAGCCCATTTTACAGCTGACCTTTTCGGACAATCTGAAAAAAACAACCCCCCTTGTTAAAAGGCACGTCGCAGATCCGAATCCGTGAACACTTTTTTCTGTGAACACACTTGCCTGACTGATACGGATACCTTTTTACACCAAGCGAAGGAAGAGCGTTTAACCGTCTAGTCTAGGATCATTTCCGTCATGCATTCCTGATAAAATAATAAATGCAGTAACACTTTTGTGCGAACTTTTGGAAAAGTTCCCTTGCAAACATAAAAATCGATAATCGATAAACATAAAAATCGATAATCGTTTTCAGAGGCTGATTTGCGCTGATGGATACAAATGAACTGGCTCAAAATCCAGCGTGTTGCCGCATTGTAATTTTTATTAAAAAACATTCCCTGACAATTCATTGTGCAACTTCACCTAACATATCCTTCGGAATTAACGTCGCATTTAAACGAAAATTCGGTCAGGATTTAACATGCTTCTATTAACCGAACCATATTTGTTTGGCGCACACTGCCTGCTGGTCTAATAGTCCATATAATTCCGACCGGCGTTTACGCCCTCAGACTGCAATTATGATAATTGGGGAGGAAAGAACGTGCACACTGGGAGAAATACCGATTCAGGAACACTGTTTCATCATTTGCAAAACTCCTCCCTCAGTGCCGATAACTTACCGGTGGACGATTTTCCATTTCGACAAAAATATCCCCTGAACTTCGAAAGCATACGCAGGCTTTCGGCAGTTTTTTTTGCCTTCGGTCAATACATCGATGTGAGAACTTTCTAACCGGGTAGGCGACTGCTGTGAAACTTATTTAGCTAATTTGATTTTTGAACCTCAGTGTAACTAGGGGGAGCGGAGGTACATTGCGCGAACAGTTGTCGTTCTCCGAGTTGAATAATGCCTCTCTACGCCAATTTTCGGGCAATGTGGTTGAAAGTTGAAATGTTGCGCTTGATGTCACGTACGACTGGGGTTCATCGATCTGTCCGGCTTATTGGATGCAGACAGAAGAGGTCAAGTGAGTACTTATAAACAACTTAGGGTAGTAGAATGAGAATTTTTAACTTTCTTGCCATCATAAAGAAACTGGATCGGTAAACGTCATTTCCAGCGTGCCGTATCATGGCCGACAGGCCACTTCGTTCTCAGCACCTTTGAAGGTGGGCACATTGTTGCTGTAAAGCTTTCGTAGGCATCCTCTTCTACCAACAAACCTACCAAAAGCACCCAGAAACAAATCTGTCCACATATTTGAGATTATCTCGTTGTGGATCACGTGAATTCTGATGCATATGAACAGGCAATAATATCTCTTTTCCAACCGTCGGGCTAATTTCACCTGAAATGGTCTGAATTAATCAAACCCTGTGAACGTGGAAGGTGAGTTATACGGATCTAGTCTATCCAGCGTCAAAGGTGCATCAGCCGTCGACGCGCAAAACAAGACCCGACGACTTGTTTGATGAGCACTTGGCTCCGACTTATCCAGTATCTTTCTCGTAGGATAGCAATTGTGTGTGATATCCCTACGTGAAAATTTAGTTTATGAACATTTTCTACGATATGTTGGCATGCGAAATGGGTTTGAGGGAGGATGACTGGGTGTTTCGTTTCGTATGGAATTGGCGCGTATTAAAGTCACCTTCCCACTCTAAACAGACAATTAGAGATAGCGACACATGGGGAAGAGGTTACCCGAACGGACAGTTTGCTAAATTACCAGTTGGTCACCACAGAAAGCTTAGAAATGAACATTGAAAATTTGGAACTCGAACCTGGCGGAACATTGCTTCTAGGTATGCCATCGCTACGTAGGGGAACTCCCCATAAACTGTTGGCCAGGTCTGGCCCCTGCAGTAATTGGTGGTTGAGCGATGCACCCCTGTACTGGCTGGTGTAGTCGAACATTACTCTCAGCTTTTCCAGTTTCCTTGGATTTACTACCGAGTGGTGGGGTAGATACGAAAATTGTCCAGGAGCGAGGTATTGATATATTCGGAGATCGCCATAATTTATCACTCCGAATACTTAGGGTTTTTCAGCATTCTGTTCTCCATGACATATAAACGTCTACGGGCAACGGGCTCGTTGTCAGACAAACAGGGAGAGCCTAACTTCCAGGATATATGTATTTCCTAGTGCCCCCGTGTCTGAAGTTCATAGGATTCGAACAACTCCAAAACTCTTTTGTCGTCTACGGAATGTGCTTTGCCTAAGGGCTTGGGTTCACCGAACTCGAAGTTCCACATCTGTTCTAGCCTTTCTGTAACTAGGTCATTCTCGCTAAAAAAAGTCGACATTTGCTCCTCGACTATCATGATCAGCTAACGGCCCCATGGTACCTAACCGAGAAGGGTCCGAACAGAATATGATCCTCCTGTCCGCCGTATCGATGCTGCAGGCACATTCATCCCGATTAGTATCGATACATTGCTCCGTCGACAAAGGGGAGTTCGATGTCGCGTATATGTTCCCAACGCACTGCCTAGTTTCTAATTAGGACAAAACGTTTTAACTTGGGAGGACAGCTGGTGGACAAGGCTTTTTCCACTTCCAGTCGGTCTTGCCCGTCTATCGCACCTATCTTAAAACCCACTATTGCGGAGCTCACTTCTACTGCTTGAATGACGGTGGATACTGACAACACTGCTGGTTGGCCAATGAGCCCTTATCGCTTAACACGTTTTCATAGATTAGCGTAGTTTCTGAGCATATGTTGTAACTGAACCGAGATGCCCAAACACTTTAACTGGTAACACTCCAAAAGAAACAACTTGTCCAGCGCCGCATGTTATGAGACAGAGGGATGTATTGATACTCGACTCTGTGTGTTCTTTCGTCGAGAACCCACTAACTCCGTCTTCTTGTCAGTGCAGCAGCGGGTGATGGCGTATGGAGCACCGCGCGACGCCGCGTGTCTTACGTGACCTACAGTTGATAGCATCGTGAATGGGTTTTAGACAATAATGACATAATCGATTAAGTTCCAAGAAAGCTAGTCTTTGTGGCAGGTTGAGGGCGAGAAACATGCCACATTGGTCGGTGTAATGAGCTTGTTCAAATTGGAGACCCCGCCGGCGCAGTACCGCGGAGCTAGGTACTGGGGCTGTTATTACAGTCTGTATGTGATGCGTATATGCCTTGTGCATCGGTCTTCGATCGCACAGGGAACGATTGGGCGAAGAAACGGGACCTGAGGAGTAGGATTGATGTACCATCAATACATCGGCTCACTCGTCCGCAAATTCTGTTAGATCAGAGAATATTGGCTCTCTACCAAGTCGTAATATAAACGGAGCACTTTCGAATAATTTGTACTGGAGTGGTTGAGGAAGTCGCCTGACAATCGCGGCCAGCGTCCTAGATGAATTTAAATCCGATATGTACTCTAACTGATGTAAAGTGTTCTTGCAGTTCCTCATTTCCCCAGCCAGCTTCATCAAGGTGGTAGGATCCATAGATTTTAGCACTCCACCGTCAATTAAATTTGATATCTGTGCCCTGGCAATGGAGTGGGGTTGACCGAACCGTCGTCACTAGGCTCTAAAATGGCATAGTTGTCAACAGCTTCTCTGGCCTCACCCCAACAGTAGTAGATCAGGTATGAGAGTCAACTTTCGTCGTCACTAACCCGTTTTGCAGCTCCGCTCTCGAAGCTTCTTACAAAAAAAACAATATTTGAGAAGGTTTCCGTAAAAATACAGCATTTCCCGTTGGGGAAGTGAGAACTGAGGAGCTCTAGGGCGCTGCTGACAAGCCTCGCGGCCTGATTTTTTAGCTTCGGAGCACTGTGTAAAGCTAGGCTCACTAATGTATGATTGCTTAATCTCTGGATCAAAGGGGGGCAGCGGCCACGGACATCCAACAGCGGAAGTCTCACCGAAAGCGGGGTGTATTCACTGTTGCGTCTGGGCTGGATAATTTAATTTTCTGTTTCAACTGTTCCTCCAAAAGCCGTATCCTTTAGCTGTAAGATTCAAGGATGATGTCATTGTCCCCCCATGGTGGAAAAGTGTCTATCCAAGTTTGGGGCTAATAAGGACTTCTGCTTGGTAGTTTGTTAAGTTTGTAGAATATATCCGATAGCCAACTGTAGCTCGTTCGGGTAGTTCTACTAGGGTTCGGGTTTAACCTAGCCGCTTTAAATCACCCGAGTTGGTTTACTTCGTGCCCGTCCGTAAGTAGGAGTGTTATAAATAAGCCGATTTGGGCGGAAACATGGTTCTATAATGTGGGATGATTAACAAAGTTTAAATAATGCACTTGCAACCAAATATGTCGAGGCGTACAGTAATAAAATTAGTGTCAGATTACCCGATAAGAAGATTAGAGATTTAAACCAATAACCAGAGGATTGTGGGACAAGATAAGGAGGTATTTTTCCGAGACAAACGACAAAAAGTGAACGGTCAATAGTGTCGATAGAGATATACAATGTCAGTTGAAGGGATACACTTAAGTCCGGGAGCGTCAACAGTGGGACAAAGGCCTACAATTCTAGTGTTACAGGAGGACAGCATACGTGGGAAGATACATACTGCAACCCGCGCATTCTACAAATTCTGATACAGTAAACTGACTGTCGACTGACTGATACCCTAAGCAATCAATCTGGAATCCACCAGATCAATTGAATGAACAACTTTATACTCTGGCGACAGTCTCAGGCTTCGCTAAATTACGATTTTTGTGCCATTAGACGTCCGGTCGTAAGAGAGTGGCATACACAGATCAATCCGGATTGCTGGGCGTAAATGGCTACTTCCATCTTTCCTGTGAACACAGAATCTACTGCTCTTGATGGCGTTGGCATGACGACTAGCAATTACTGACTGAAAACTGTTCACCTATTAAGACTAAACCAAAAAAGTGATTAAATGCATGGTTCCCCCTAATTATTTAAGGGAGTCTGGGGAATTCCAGATTGGTAGTCATTCAGTAGGGATTAACCTCACCGCTCTCAGTCGGGGCCTCGTAGCTCAGGTGTTTAGAATGTGGGATGCACTAAAGCCCTGCCATTGTTCTCATAGGTTGACCCCCTCTGAGATCATCAAGTTTTTTGCAATTGGATCGAAGGACAAGACAAAATCACTGGAATCAGCATTTACGTTCCGTTTCCAGCCTCCCAAACTGGAGGCTGTCGACGGGTTGGTGTGACCAGCTTGAAAATTCACGAGTACAACTCGCATTTTTCAAAGCACCCCTTCCTCTTTTTAATATAGGTGACTATGGGAGATCTGAGTCGCAGCTGTGGCTCATCGTGTCTTGGGGGAGACGGGAGTGGCGTGTCGACATGTCCGTGCATGCATTAGCAGCTGTTGTTTTTAGTGTGGGCGCCAGTCGGAGACCCTCATAGTGGACACCTAGGTCAACGTTGCGGTTAATGATGTCCGCGTTTGAGTACCAAGCCTCGAGGAATTTCCGTGCCTGCTTAGTTTTCGCCACGGCGACCACTTCGGTACCATCCCGATTGAAACGGTGGTCACAATCAAGGGCATGCGCGAAGACGAGAGATAAGGGGCCACGTCGGCGTTTTTGTTCGTTAACGTGAATCCCAAGTCGTCGACCTGTGTGACCACTATAAACGCAACGACAGTTAGAGCATGGAATACGGTTAATTACATTAGTTTGCTGTTCTTTGGGTATGGGGTCCTTTACCCCGGATAATGCTGCGCGTAAGGAGGATGCCGGCTTGTGCGCGATGCAGATGCCAAACCGATTTAATTGTCGGGCTATCGCTTCTGAAATCCTTTGCATGTAGGGCAAGGAACATAATTTCCTTTGCACCACATCACCATCAGAACTCCGATCTTGTGGTTGTCTCTGACGTCGTAGATAGTTTTTCATGCAGCTTATTGGTTATCCATTATATATATATATATATATATATATATATATATATATATATATATATATATGATAGTGGGGGGCTCACCGATCTGCTTAAGGAACATGCATGTTCCGTTGTGCCCTGGAGCTCAAACTAGAGCCCTCGCAGGCGGTAGCATAGCAACGTGTAGCATATGTTGATAAGGTGGAACCGACAAAGACAAGGGACACCGGAATGGCCATTTCTGGCTTATTATCCCAGGTTTGCCATTCCGGTCTCCCTTGTCTTGGTCGGTTCCACCTTAGCAACATATGCTACACGTCCTATGCGACCGCCTGCGAGGGCTCTAGTCTGAAACTCAGCAGCAACGGAACATGCATGTTCTAAGCGAGATCGGTGAGCCCCACTATCATCATATTCCCGATCACAACCGACAAAACAACGAGCCCGTGGCTCAATGGTAGAGCGTTCGACTCAAATACCAAAGGTCGCGGGTTCGAATCCCAGGTGTGCCACACTTGAGATTGGGTAGGACTGGCTGATGACGGCTAATAAGCCAGAAATGGCCATTCCGGTCTCTCTTGTTTTTGTCGGTTCCACCTTATCAACATATATATATATATATATATATATATATATATATTAATATGCGTAAAGATTCGAGGTCCCGTTATCTTATCGCGTTCATCATCTCCTGAGGAAGACGAAGAAGAAGAGGGGGCGAGTTCATGGACCAAATTGTATTTCTACTGACGTTTCGAGCAGCAAGCACTTCACTCTGATGATGGAAGCGAGAAGGCTTTCGAAACGTCAGTACAAATACAATTTGGTCCATGAACTCGCCCCCTCTTCTTCTTCGTCTTCTTCAGGAGATGATGAACGCGATATATATATATATATATATATATATATATATATATATATATATATATATATTGTTAAGATGAAACCGACAAAGACAAGGGGAGACCGGAATGGCCATTTCTGGCTTATTAGCCGTCATCAGCCAGTCATACCCAATCCCAGGTGTGGATCACCCGGATTCGAACCCGCGACCTTTTGGTCATAGAGTGTGACACTCTACCATTGAGCCACGGGCCCGTTGTTTTCGGTTGCGATCGGGAATATGGACTATGAAACAGTGGTGTTCACCGATCTCGTTAAGGAATACTAATGTTCCGTTGTGCCTTGGAGCTCACTTTAGAGCCCTCGCGGGCAGTCGCGTAGCGACTTGACAAATATATTGTTAAGATGAAACCGACAAAGACAAGGGAGACCGGAATGGCCATTTCTGGCTTATTAGCCGTCATCAGCCAGTCATACCCAATCCCAGGTGTGGATCACCCGAGATTCGAACCCGCGACCTTTGGTCATAGAGTGTGACACTCTACCATTGAGCCATGGGCCCGTTGTTTTGTCGGTTGCGATCGGGAATATGGACTATGAAAGAGTGGTGTTCACCGATCTCGTTAAGGAACACTAATGTTCCGTTGTGCCTTGGAGCTCACTTTAGAGCCGTCGCGGGCGGTCACATAGCGACATGCAGCATATGTTGATCAAGTGGAACAGACAATGACAAGGGAGACCGGAATGACCATTTCTGGCTTATTAGCCGTCATCATTCAGACATACCCAATCCGAAGTTTGGACCGAATGGGATTCGAACCCAAGACATTTAGTTATTGAGTCGAACGCTCCCAATTGCAACCGACAAAAAAACGGGCCGGTGGCTCAACGGTATAGCGTTGGACTCAATTATCAAATGTCACGGGTTCGAATCCCAGGTGGTCCACACCTGGGATTGGATATGACTGGCTGATGACGGCTAATAAGCCAGAAATTACAATTCCGGTCTCTCTTGTCTTTTTCGGTTCCACTTCATATTTATATATATAGTACTTGAATACCAAACTACCTGAGCACCTAGCACATTCTATAAGCTATCGCTATATCGGTATATTTTAAGTTCAGTAAAACAAGCAGTACAGTTAAAGAAGGGCGAACAGTCAGCTGAAGGCAAGATAGTCTGGCACCTCAGCACAAACACACTTCATCGTATGTTTGTTCTATCAAAGATGAGTGGTCTGCTGTTGGTAACTCCGTTATCGGGCATTATATAGATGATATTCTTATGGTCATTGTTGCCGTCCTGTCCTGGTCTTTGTGCATGTAAGGACGCAGGGCTTTCTATGCCTGTTGATGGTCATTAGGCCTGCTGATAGAAAACTGCACGTTACATGTGAGCCAGTTTATCCCTGAACTATCGCGGTATAAGTTTGTCACCCTTTGAAGTTCAAAGTACGATCTACTTCTCCTATATGATTTGAAAGTTGAAAGCTCAAATGTAGCTTACCTATTTACAGTCTGCGGTCGCAGAGACTGAAATGTACTTCGCACCAGTTTTCCTCGACGTGTGTACAGTCCCCATCGCTGCACAATATGTTTTAGACAGCGGTCGAGATGTCAGTGTGTGAGGGCGGGTTCTTGGAAAGAAAGCATGGTTGTAAAGGCCGCAATTCCTACTCGTCGCAAATAGCACTAGGAATGGAATGTTCGCTTCCTGATCAGTTGACGCAGGGTGGCTTTGCTGTCAGTAGGTAAAAAACACAACGAAACTCATATTGGAGCATGTGAAAGGCGGAGAGCTGGATCGTTGGAAAAAAAACTAAGTGACATCGTCAAAACGGGAAAGCAGGAGGTGTTGTGTGATTGAAATATTACAATTTCGAAGCTGAAATATGGAGGAGGAGGAGGAGGAGGAGGAGGAGGAGGAGGAGGGAGGAGGGAGGAGGAGGAGGAGGAGGAGGAGGAGGAGGAGGAGGAGGAGGAGGAGGAGGAGGAGGAGGAGGAGGAGGAGGAGGAGGAGGAGGAGGAGGAGGAGGAGGAGGAGGAGGAGGAGGAGGAGGAGGAGGAGGGAGGGTAGTGGAGGACAATAACAGAAAGGAAAGGTCACATAGACATTAATTGAGCGACAGCTTAATGGCTGGTGCGTGGCGTAGGAACGCAAGCATCGAATTCACTAGGCTCACTTGCCGGTGTTAGTAAAGAGAAATTATCAGAAGAGACTATAAGACAGAGCGAGATTGAGATGAGAAGGGTGGAACCTCTTTATGAAGAATAGCCAAAGACTCACTATTTTGCGGTAGTCATCGCAGAGCAAAAATAGGTAAGAGGTTTTGCGACTATTTAGTGATCAGCTTCTGGTGTAATTCAAACCCACCATACGAAATTTGAGCTCAGTATTATTCCAAGGACCGTGGCGAACTTTTGAAACTGCGCTGCCATTTTTTCTGTTCTTCATTTACGTAGGATTTGTCTGAACTTTACCTCAGTTAGCTTACTAAACTCGTACTTTACTGATTGCATCCTATTTGTTTGGCATAAAATTGACACAAAATTTGCCTATGGTTGTACAGAATGCCATAAATTGCCGTTTTCAACCGGTGTGTCGTGATTATGCTCTTTCGGTACCGCCTTTTGCGTGTATCCATTTTATTCACAGTCAATGGAGAGAATTTTCGCTGGTGACATTGGGATGCTACCTTAAAAATTGAAAATTTTCTGCGATTATACCTACTGCTTGTGCTGCCAGTATGGTAAAAAAATAACGTATTATTGGTGAAAATTACGCAGATATTCATTTTTCATTTCCTCGGAAATTAATCGCTAACTACAGTAAATCAGTTTTAATTACGGTTGATAGGAATAGCATCAAAGCACATGTCTGCTGTTAATCCGCAGCAACTGAGGGATTTCGGCTCAAGCATTCATATCAGCTTTCGGGCCGAGCCTGAACAAATGTTGTTCCGTGGGAATTACCTCAAGTTTGAGTTTTAATTTCCTCGGAAATTACACAAGGCACAACCAATTTTTCTCTCTCGATCTCAACCCGATCCACAAAAATAACACAGTTTAGTGAATGCCCTCAGAAAAGTCCTACAAGAAAAGATAATTTGCCTTAAAACAACGATTTCGGATAATAGACTTGTCCCCGTAAAATTACCCTTCGGTCGTGGCAGTTGTAGAGACCTATTGAGTCCTTTTGGACACATGTAGCTTCCATAGGGGGACAAATGCAAGTGCGCGAGTGAAAGCCATTTTAGTTCTATTTACATGCTAGAAAATCTATGAAGATAAGTACTGGGTCGTGAAGTGACCTTAAACCGAACGACTGCAGCAGCGCTGCGACTCTGACGCATCGTCAATTCGACCGTCGTAATACGACGAAGTCCACCGTATGTTACACGGAAGTGCGGTGCAGGGACGATGACTTGCGCGTGAATTAGTTTTAAGTGATAGGAGACCTGCCTGTGCCCGGTGTCAAGACATAGTCAAGAAGACTTGAGGCGGGGTCGGGCGCAGAAGAATCATCTCCCACGGAGTGGGGAGCGGGGTGTGGCGTGAGCCTGCACCTACGTATACCCATGTTTGTCACGCGTTGTTATGGGACCTCATCCCAAATAACGCCTGCCGCACCCTGATTTGACCACCGTGTCGGTTCAGCGCATCTACCATGCGGCCCGTTTAGGGGGGCACCGACCCTGGGGCATACTCACATGCACGCGCCATCTGCAGTCGCTCGGCTGCCATTTTGAAGTCCTGTCTAGTGCTCCCCTGAAGATGCGAGGCTCTGTCCGGTTTTCAGCCAATCGCTGCTATCCAAACCGGCCAATCGACTATAAGGTTTAGAGGGACATGCTTTCGGCCATGATGCTCTGACGACGGCCCCGGTGGCACTCAGATGTCTGTATGACGACGCCAGACACGTGCGCCCTGCTAGGCTAGCAGCATGCTCCCATCTATTTTCCATTTATTCCGTGCAAAATACAGTTCGTTCTCTTTTGACGCCCATGTTCTCCTCTTACTAAACAAAACGGACCTGAAGGTCAGACTGTGACTTTAGCTGCGCCACAGGCATTCAACCATAGAAAACAGCGTCAATATCGTCCCCATATGGTCGTTTTTGCCAACTTTATTAGTTCACGCCTGTCTGATACACAATGACAGAATTTGGTGAATCAAAGTGTTCGGTTGTAATCTCTCAGAGCTAGCATGATTCTTAAGAAGTCATATTTGGTGAACGTACGCTTTCGATTATTTATCATCAGGCCTTTACGGTAATATAAGGGTAGACTAAAACAATTCTTAAATCCACACGGCCGCAATACTGTCCGGTCTCTCTGCGGCCCGCTTATATCCTCTAAGCTAAATGCTACCGACAAAGAGGCGGAAAATTGAATTGGCTGTTTCTGCCTTACTAGTCGTCAGCAGCCAGCCAGGCATACTCCAGTCAAAGGCCCCTGGAGTCCTGAAATTTAAACACGAATCAAAAGCTCATCGAACGTTTGAACCAAGTGCTCTATCGCTTCCGTCTGCAGTCATCGACTCTGGGACAAAACGATAGCGCTCAGTGATCTGGATGCCGCAGTGAACGCCGCTCTATAGTTAACCTAGTGGCCCACTGGGACAATGTTAAGACGACCTATCGCAGCAGCCTAAGTTCTTCGGGGACGACCGGACGTCCGGCCGCGAGGGCCGTGTCCGAAGTGTGAAACCGTGAAACGAGGTCATCACCACTCTAAGCCAATAGAGTCCTGACCATATTTCCAGAGAGAGAGAGAGAGAGAGAGATATAGAGAGAGAGAGAGAGATATATATAGTATATGAGAGAGAGAGAGAGAGAGAGAGAGAGAGAGAGAGAGAGAGAGAGAGAGAGAGAGAGAGAGAGAGAGAGAGAGAGAGAGAGAGAGAGAGAGAGAGAGAGAGAGAGAGAGAGAGAGAGAGAGAGAGAGAGAGAGAGAGAGAGAGAGAGAGAGAGAGAGAGAGAGAGAGAGAGAGAGAGAGAGAGAGAGAGAGAGAGAGAGAGAGAGAGAGAGAGAGAGAGAGATACACTTTATTTTGAAAGTAAAATTCCAAAATTTCAGCAAAAAAGGTCCTCCATTCACCGTGAAGAATCGTCCTTTGAATGCGCCTCAAAATATCGCTCAATTTGGACTTCCTTCAAAATGGTGCCAGCGTCGTGCGCTGATGACCTCATTTTTGTTGTTCGAATAAACGAATAGGAGTAAAATGCGGTATAGAATGGGTGAACTAGGCCAATTGACGTAGATATAAGAGGATTCACATGCGAATGGAGAGCAGAAAAGATGGTGGCTCAATTTCAAAAGCACGCCAATTTCTCCAGGCACCCTCTCAGCCTGGCTTCCGCCTACCAGCTGCAGCCGCCCACGCTGCCCATAACCTTACCATTGGTATCTACGTCACTCATTCAATTCAGCTATTCTTCATCTGTGCGGATTTTTCCCCTGAACCCCGGTTTGGGAAGGGAGCACTTTTAGTGACCCAACGCCGCACCCATGCTGAACGCTGAACCTCCCGCGTCGACATGCCCGTGCGCACCAGTGGTCGCCTGGGCCACGACAATTCTGGCTGTCCACACCGGCCAATCATCTCCAAGGCTGACTCACACACGACCTCGCTTGATGCCCTGTGACGACTCCGCTCGGTCTCACGCTGACTTGGGGACGTCGCAGACGCGGCGTCTGGACTCGCCCTCGTCGGGCAGCCAAGTTCCTCCAACCCCTTCTGCGGTGGTTCTGCGCGTCTATCCTCCCAACTGGCGTCCCACTTCTTATCTCCTACGGAACCAGACCAGAAGGTTGTAGCTGCTAGGGTCTTCCCTTAAGAACTTAAGCTGCCGTGATAGACCCATTTAAGGAACCAGCATGACTTCCGTAATCTCGAAGGGCATTTTGAAGTAACTTTTTCAACTCTGGACGCAACATGTGTCCATGGAGATTTCATGATGATGCAGTCGCTAAAAATGAGTTTTCATCAATAAGGCTATTTTCAACAGCTCTCCTTCTTCCCATTTCTCGCGTCGTGGACCCCGCCCAAAATCCCCTACCCTGTCAAGGCATGCTTGAGGATAGTTTGTGACGTAATAAATGGTGCAGAGAAAATTATAGATACGTTGTTTACCACCTTGTGTCTACGTTCAGGGCTTCACATCTTTCCAGCTGGCTGGTCTCGATTTAGTGCAGCCGACTATTAAAGCAACCTCGTTAACAGGCCGACTGAGCAGGGACATTTCAAATTCAGATGGACAATCTCGACAAAGGCAATGAGAACTGAAATGGCCATTTCAGGTTCAGCAGCCATTAGGTTAGTCCAACACTCTAACCAGTGAGCCACAGGCTCGTTATCATCCCGGTTTAGTTAGGTAATGTTGACATTTGTTGATGAACGCTCACCGATCGTTAAGGGAACTCACTCATCCCGTTCTGCCTTGGAGCTCAGTCTGGAAACCGCCAGCAGCCGCATAGCGGCTACGATGAACAATGTCAATAAAGACAAGTGAACTGCAATGGCCATTTCTGGCTTATAAGCCGTCGTCAGCCTTATTGGGCGGTGTACCTTCGTTCCAAAATTTAAGTTTCCCAAAATTAATTGTCTTCTGTCAAAAAGGGATGTGTAAATACTGAGGAAACAGCGATAAGAATGAAGAGAAAAAGATTTTATTGTGCGTTTGTATAAGTAAAGAATAATCGGGTTGTTCACTCACCGGAATCATGCCTTTATTCATCTGAGATTTTGAACCATTACCAGGATCAAAAACTAATGACTGCACGAAGATAACCGGTCACGCCAGAGGCAAGACAAGCAGGGACTCGATTGAAGCCTAGGCCTCCGATGAGATCTCAATCAATTATTTGATGAAAGGTCACCGCTCTGCCTTGAGGCTCACTCTCGAGCCCCGCCAGCAGCCGTTAAGCGTCTAGTAGTAGAAGAGGCAGATTATAAATTCCGACAAAGACAAGGTAGACTGGAATGGCCATTTCTGGCTGATGACGGCTAATGAGCCAGAAATGACCATTCCAGTTTCCCTTGTGTTTGTCGACATTGTTAATCTAACTCAGCCAATCGGTTTATCGACATGGCGCCGGCATACCGGGCCCTGCGCAGTCACCTCCGGACTGGCGTCGCTGGTGTCTGATTGGCCCCTGCCCCCTATAACTGTTGCTTGTTTTTGTTGGCGCTTTCACCTCTGACGATGAACTCAAGTAAGGGTTCGAAAACAATCGAAAAGCCATCTCCTTCTTTACTTAATCTTCCTGAACTTTAGCGCAAAACCACCTGTATTGCATGGGGGTGTTCCTATTCACGTGTCCATTGGGGATTTAATCAATTCCGACGAAGAAGAGAAGGAGGAGGATGGTAGGAAGAATTAAGTCCAATGTTACGTCAACGCATTCCTAATGACAAAAAATCTGACGTTCTTGAAGTTATCATGACGCAATAAACGTCGTGGCAGGGAAGTTATTCAAATGACAGGGTTATTTGGTGCTCCTCAGTATGAAGGGTCACGCTCAGCTGGTTCCTTCTACATGTAGCCTTATGTGAATTCCGAAACTCATATATTGTAACTTAATGCAGCAAGTGGTATCAGGTCGGGTAACAGGCGTAGGCTGGTTGTGTAGCTTTGTCTGTCATCACTGTAGTCGAGCCCCACCCCTCCCCTTCCGGTCGTTTCCATGGTAGTATGGTTTGTGGGGGGAGAGGAGGGTGTGGTAGATGCTGCACAAGCCTCTGGTGCTGGTCCCACTCTGCGGGACACGCCTTGAGGCTCAATCTAGAGCTCTCACATGCGGTCGCACAGCTACCAGTAGTATGTGCTGTGGAGTACAACCGACAATGATAACGCAAGCTGGGATGTCCAATACTGATTTCGGACACTTCGTCAGCCAGCCACGCCCAACCCCAGGTCTGGATTATCTGGGCTTAACGCCTAGTATCGTTGGTTATTGAAGCCAAGGATGTGCCCTGTAGCTACAGAACCATTGTCCTGTCAGTTGTGATCGGGAATATTAGCTATGCCAGAAGAACGTTCGGTGATCGGGTTATGAGATACGTTCGTCCCATTGCCTCTCGAATTGGGAGTAACTGACTTGCTATCCTTAGCTAGTCAGAAATGGCCATTCGATTCTCCATGGTCCCTCTCTAGATTGAACGCTGATTTAGGTTAAATTATCGATTCGTGGCAGAGCCGCTGCTATAATACCAGCACATCAAGCCTACGCCATCGGAAAATCTACCTCTGTTTCATTCGCCTCAACGTCTATAAATTACCGTGTGTTCCACGCTCTCTCTCTCTCTCTCTCTCTCTCTCTCACACACACACACACACACACACACACACACACACACACACACACACACACACACACACACACACACACACACACACACACACACACACACACACACACACACACACACACACACACACACACACACACACACACACACGGGGTGCACAGGGCCTATAAACAGGCCACTCTATTGAGTTTGCAGAAAATGTAGCCAACATCCATTGTGGCGACCCGGTGATTCAAGGTCGTCCGCCGGCCCAACGAGCGGTTCCAGAAACACGGATCCTACAGACGGGCTGACATGCATTCAGGTGGTCACAGAACTCCATGCCCCATGCCGGTCTCCCTTGTCTTGTTCGGTTCCACATTATCATATATATATATATATATATATATATATATATATATATATATATATATATATATATATATACATATATATATGGCACATATATTATACCGTACTTCCGACATGGCAGTTCGACAGTCGATTTCGACGAGGTCCACGGTATGC
>WEDG01007794.1:0-50807 GCA_017591395.1 Schistocephalus solidus
GGTGGAGTAAAAAAACCGAGTGTCACACTGTGATTGGACCAAGTGCAAACTCAAAAATCGCTCATTTATCAACAAAACATCTTAACAAGTGGGCAATGCTTTTTCGGTAGATGGTTCTTAAGAAATCATTACTATTAGTCTATTCGTTGATTATTCCTGAACCGTTTTTGCGAGGACCATTTGTTTGTGCTGCAGACCGTTTGCATTAATTTTCTGGATTTCACATGGCGGTGGTAAAAACTATACGGATGTTCGGTTCAGGGAGCAGCGCATCCTGCACTCTGCTTTTGTTTTTCTGAAAGTTGCATTCAAAGTCTGTGTTCTATACCCGGAAAAAATTTATAGCTCTACGCCTAACCTTTTGTACTTTGCTCGAGCTGGACTGTATTGTGAATGCAACTCTTCCCAATTGAATGTGAACCTGAGTCTTGCTAAAATATGTGTTTTTTTCATGATTTATTGATAATTCCTCCCTTTTTATGTCAAAGTTGCTTAAAAGTGTTTACTTTTAATCAGTGCTATCTGACTAAGTTTATTGCTCAATAATTAATCTATCACGCTTGCAGAGGATCAACCCAGTCCATTACAGAACCTTCCATTGGTAGCAATAGAGTAACCGTTTCATACAGAATTGCCAACACAACCCTTGAGAATATCCAAGATACTGTGGGTACTACATGACACTACGAAAACCTGTAACACCCGAGGATTCTTGATGTGTCCATAGGGAAGTCAGTAGTGCTCTGGGTGTATTATAGCTGCCTTTAGTTTTACCATGAAATAAGACTGAAAACAAGGCAAGTGGGTAAGGGGTATAAACACTTGATTCTCAGCTCGCAAACAGCCAGTTCTTAACTTACTAGAATTCGGCATATTTTTGGCAATTCTAAGCATTCTATAACAACTGTGGTCATTCCGTGCTAATGGTGAAGCATGCCCTAAAATATTTTGGCCTTTTGCGCGTTGATCATGGATTGACCTCTCTTTGTATGGGAATACCCTCGCGAAAAAATATCCAATGCTGGCATTTACTTAGGTCACAGGTCTAGGCAAAGGGATCACAGTTGTTCAATGCTGCAGCACACTGATTGGCCAACTAAACCATCCGCAATTTACCACGGTTGAAGAGAGCTGTTGACTTCAAAGTACCTTAAAGAATAAGAGCAACTTGCTCGATGGCTGTGTCTATGGCCCGCCCAATACTAGTGAGGATCACGATCTTCGTCTCTCACAGGCATTTAATAGCACGGCCAACTTAAATTTTGTGTATTGCTTGATTGCAGGTGATTTCAACCTTCCTAAAATTTGATGGTTTTGAACTTTCGGCTTCATAAAGATTAAGGAGATACTCGAGGCCGTAGATATCGGCATGTGGAACCAGGTTTTTGACTTCCCTATCCGAGGATCGAGCATACTTGATCTAATATTCTGCAGAGGTTGTCTGCCTTTAACAGTGTCATCTTTAGGTCCACTTGGGAGCTCAGAACACGAAATAGTGGTTTCTACATTTCAATTCGAAACTGATGAAATTTTTTCCCAAAATATAGCTTTTTCTTTGAGTTACGATCAGCCCTTTCGACAGAAATATTGATACATCTTAATTCTCACGACTGGTCTGATTCTTTCTAGGTAATGATTTGAAAACCTGTACCGGTATGCTGTACGAAGTTATGGCTCCACTTATTTCTCGTTTTGTTCCCCGTAAGAAAATAATTAATGTCCGGATGAGACTTATCTATCTTTATCTTTTCACCAAAGGTTACGTAAACTCTCTCGTTGATTCCTTCTGCAAAACGAAATTTCCATTCTGCCCTTGAGTCGACGTACTTTTGAGCAGGCATAGTGGCTATCCGAAGAAAAGCGGCTAGCCAATGAGGTCAAATATGTCGAAAATCCGTTCGTTAAATTTCATGAAACTTTTTTCATGCACAGTAAGCACCCACATGGCAACCCGTCATGCGAGACGGCGTTGGCAATCCTATAGCTGATGACAAATTGATGGCTGCTAGTTTTAACGTTTTATTGTTCAGCACATTTATTGAAAATTTGGCCACTCCCCTTCCTACCATCCGGGGTTGGACTTATGCCGTCCTTGAATCCATAACTTTTACCCATTCGGACGTAACCGTAGCCATTCGACGTTTTCGTAAATATCATAGTCCTGGACCAGAGTACGTCCCGGTCAGTATTATAAAGGTTGTTGCTAATTATATTTTCCCGTCCCTTCTGCGTTAGATATTTAATCGATCTCTGGAAAGCGAAACCTTTCCCAGTGTTTGGAAGGAATAGCAACATTTGGCCTATCCCGAAAACACGACCAATCTACGTCATTTGACGACTTTCGGCCAATCAACACATTGTTGGCAGCTTTTAAAATCTTGGAGACCTTGATCAAAGATAAGATGACGTAGCATTTAACCGAGAATAATCTACTGAGTGCGGCCAAGCATTTGTTCCTCAACACAAGGTCTTGCGATACCTGTCAGCTCTCTTTCTTTGATCACGTTCTAAAATCTAGGAACAATGGTTTTGTACTTTGCTTACTCGATTTCGGTTTCACTTAGGCCTTTGATCATGTTGACCATGCCCTTCTCCTCCTGAAACTCTCCTCTTTCGGTAGTTACAGTAAACTTCTGAACTTGATATCTTCTTACCTGAACTCTCACACGCAAAATGTTAAGATCTCCAATGTTATCTTCAACCCCGCATGTGTGAGGAGTGGAGTTATTCAGGATAGTGAGTTTGGTCCACTCTTATTTCGTCTTTTTGTTAATGATGTACCAGGTTTATTTCAGAATGGTAGGCCCTCAATGTACGCCGACAATTTAAAATTTGCCTATCAATACAAACCGGCAGATCGTGACACCTTGCTCGAACTATTAAATAAAAAACTTGTGGCTCTTGCCCAGTGCTGCTGCACATTGCTTCTTTCCTTTTCTTGGCACAAATGTTCCATTGTGGTTGTGGGCGACGGCCAACAGCCTCAACTAAGCATAAATGGCCACGATCTAAATGTGCCTGACGTTTTTAAAGATCTGGGCATATCATATTCAAACGGTCTTAATCTTTCAGAAGATTGTGCCCTGATTGTCTTCAAAGCACGCAGAGTTACTGGGTTTATCCTCCGACATTTTAAAACTATTGATATTAGACTAAGCCTTTATAAAATGTACGTAAGGTCTGGCTTATAAAACTTATCGTTTCTATTTAGCCTTCTGCGTGCTAGTGAACGGAAGAAAATAGAATCGGCCCAGCACTTCTTTAGTCAAAGAATTTTATCGTTGGATCACCGTAATCTGCCGGTCCCTGCTGATCTGTTCACCCTGCTTGGTTTGCCAAGTTAGACCTGGTCGATGCGTACTTGCAGATCGAAGTCGCTCCAGAGTCTCGCGAATTGTTGACGAAAATCCTTCATCGTGGTCTTTTCCAATACATCAGGCTACCCTTTGATGCAAAATCGCCCCAGCCCTGTTGCAGCAAACGATGAAAGCAATGCTCTCCGAAATTCCGGGTTTCGCCTGGGTACCTGGATGACATTATCATTATATGTCGCTACCCGGCTGAACTCCAAGACCAAGTATGTGTAGAACTCGAACGCGTACATGAATATGGCCTCCGCATGAGGACCGAAAAGTGCAAACTCTTCCTCGAGTCAAGCAAGTACCAGGGATTCATCTTTGATGCCACTGGTCGCCATCCAGATTCCGAACATATTCGTGCGGGTCAATGAATGCCTGCACCCAAGGATTTATCACAACTTCTTTCGTTCTTTGTCTTTATTAGATACTATAGCGCCTTCCTACCGTTGCTGTATGACTAACGAACCCCGCTTAACCGTCTGTTTCAAAAGGATGCTTCCTGATGCTCGTCCCCCGACTGTGAAAAGGCCTTTGTCCAGCTGAAGTCAATGATGAGTTCAGATCTGCTGCTCACACACTATGACCCAACTCTACCGATCATCGTTGCTGCACACGCGTCCAATCACGGAGTTGGTGCTGTCATCTCTCGCGAACTTTTCCAAATGGGTCTGAAAGAGTGATCATGCCCACATCCTGCCAGTTAAATCCTGTGCAGACGAACTATGGCCAAATCAAGAAAGAGGCATTAGCCATCATCTCTGCCGTTAAGAAGTTCCACAAGCTGTTTTATGGTTATCAATTATCTCTGATGTTGGACTTTACACCGTTACTGTCAATATTCGATTCGAAGAATGGCATTCCGGTCTATTCAGTCAGCCGACTTCAACAATGGGCAACTATTCTTCTTAGTTACGATTTTGGTATTCGCTAATGTCGCACTACCGACTTTCGTCAGGCTGCTACCCTTTCCCGCCTCATATGCAATCATCATGGACCTGTGGAAGACACCGTGATTTCTGCCATTTCGATTGAGGAATATGTGCTCCATCAGCTTTCAGACGCAATTCGAGGTATACCTGCCACTGCCACTGACATCCGGCGCGCTGCCGATCAGGATCACATTTTCCGCAAAGCTTTCACCTACGTGCAGACCAGATGGCCGACCACTACTCTCACTGGCGATCTTCACCAGCTTTTCATGTGTCGAGCATCACTTTCGGTATTTGATTCCTGTCTCATGTTTTCGGACCGTGTGGTGATTCCTTGTTCACTTCGACCTGTTGGCCTAAGCAAATTCATGCTGCTCATCCTGGTACCAGTCGAATTAATTTAATCACTCACATTTTTGTCTACTGCCCGTGTATTGACAGCGACATCAATGACCTCGTTCGACGCTGTCCACGTTGTTAGCAAGCCGCCAAGATATCATCTTGTCAACCGCCAGTGCCATAGCAAGCACAGGATAGGCCTTCGTCACGTGTGCATGTTAACTTCACTTGCCTACTTGATAGAGCGTCATACCTAATCTTGCTCGACGCTTCTCAAAGTGGCCCGAGATCGTTCCACTGAATCCAGCAATGACATCTGCCATTATCGCTGTCCAACGGCCTACCGGATGTTCTGGTTTCGGATAATGGCACCCAGTTTACCTCATTGGCATTTGAGGATTTCTGCCGTCAGCACAACATCCAGCATCGTCGCTCACTACCCTACCACCCTCAGTCTAATGGTAAGGTGGATCGTTCTGTCGATACATTCAAGAGAGCCATCTTTAAATCTCGCAGGGAGAGGACCATGGACGAGATCATCCAGGTATTGCTGTTTTCTTACCTGACTTCTCCGAACCCGGTGTCCTCCCATGGTATTTCTCCTGCTGAAGCCTTGATGGGATGGAAACTACGTACAAGTTCCATGCGCTGGTTTCTACCTATGTGCCGTCTGAGCATCCAACTTAATCTGTCTCTGGCAGCAGGCTTCCCAACAGAACGCCTTTCTTCGTTCGCGATTATAGAGCAGGTTTTCCAAACTGGATTGAGGCGACCGCAGCAGCGCACAGAAGCATCATGTTGTTCAACGTCTGCGTGGATGATGAAACCTGGGTTCATCACAACTACCAGATTTGACGTAGGTTCATTGACCTACTCTATTTCGTCAATTTAATTCAGCTCTCCTTGATGCCAACCAAATGAAGTCCGTAGCTTTAAGTTTTACTTTACAGGAAGTTAGTAACAGTGATATTGACAACCTGGTTCGAAGGTGTTTCCGATGTTGGCAAGATGCTATGGTGCAATCTCGTCAACCTAAAAAATCACAAACACTCTGGAATTAACCGTTGCCTTCATGAGCCACGAATGTTGGGACAAATCCAACTAGAATGGAGTATTCACTTGGTTAGGATGGACAGTGAGCGCGTACTCAAGCGTCTGATCTTCTGCAATAAAGCAAAGGTTGCCGCAGGCATTAATTTCAATATATTTGCAGTTAGGACATCTTGAAGACCTGTGTAAGCCATCTTCAAATCAACCCAGATTCATGCGAAGACTCCACTGAAAGCAGAAAGGCATTTCGCACTGCCGTAAATACTTGAGCATTTGCTTTTGAAGCCAACTGCATAGCCATTGTAAATGCAGGGATAGATCTCTGCAAAATTCATGAACCATGAACTTATAACGAAAACTGCCACCCACATCCACATAGTCAATGAAAATTCCGGAAACCAATAAGCATCGCTGTTTTGTTTCGAATACCAAGCAGCATTTATACGAACAGTTCTCCTGTTATATCTCAACGCCACCACGACGAGCCACTACTAGCAACACCAATGTGAACACTCCTGCATTTCTGCAAAACGTTGAGATTATTTTCACAACTAACATTGTTCACTGAATTCCATTCTAATACCATGACCAACACGTTTTCTCAACGCATATAGGCCTGATCTGTCACTTGCGAATTCATCGTACCGAAACTAGCGAAATGGTGCTTGTAAGCCCGACACACACCCACCACATATGTCTCCTCTGCTTACAATACCCCGGAACAGACACAACATGAGTCTATTTGACAATAAGCGTAGCCATTATAGCCGAAGTCACCGCAATCATATCAAGAAAAACTTACATCCTACGCCTAAAACTCATCTATCCCCACCAGCGTCAGATACCATAGTTCCATCCTTTCTTTACAGTCACAATCTATTTGTATCACATATCGACCTCGAAAACCACTTAACAATCCATTACCCTGAGGCTGACACATCTACATTAGAATCTTTAAGATGCTACCGCTACACCCACCTCACCTGCCAACACATCCCAAACACGTTAGCTCATCTCCTGGGCCAATCTGGCCATATGCGCCTCCAAAGAATTTTTCGAGTAAACTACACTCCAGACCCTTCTCATCACACCTCGTACTACTTGCCCAAAAATGCATCCGTAGGCCACATATGACTCCCACACCACAAAAACACTCCCATAGCATTTACATCTCCCTCCAACAATAAAAATATTATCCCTCCGCCATTTATTTATGGCGGATACAAAGGCACATGTAAAAACATGCACATCTCAGGGAAGTTGAAAACATGTTACTCGATGTATTTTGGTACATAAAATGCGCGGTACAAATGGACGATATGCTGAACTTCGTCAGATACCGCGTCTACTCACACTGCCAGCTGGTGGATAAGCTCGGATGGCCGAGTAATGCATGAGAGAGTGAAGAGAGAGAGAGAGAGAGAGAGAGAGAGAGAGAGAGAGAGAGAGAGGACAACGCTGAGGAATTTATCCCCACGGGCTACCAGCACAGTCCTCAATGGTGTATGTATGAAGGTAGGATGACGTGTTTAGAGTCATGACTTCGAAGGTCTTCAACAGCGGTTTACTTCTATCCATTTAGGAGAATTTTCGGAACAACGGGACAACTGAGAGTCAGACTAAAATGTCCTTCTCATAATAGAGCATCTAATGTCCTCTCATCTATGTGTGCTCAGAGCCACCCGCCCCTAGGAACCCCGTACATTCCATTGGGCCAAAGTCATGTTTGACATGTGAACACGAGTAGTTCAAATTTGTCAGCTACTACTTCTGCGTCCAACTCAGGTCGTATGATCCGCAACAAGAGGAGAGTACGGCAGATGTCAAATTTGATTCACTATAAACAGCTTCACGTGCAAGTCACCGGTCCTGCGCCCATTCCATGGGTCCAGCGGCACACGTCGTAACTGGCGACAGTCGATCGTCAGTATATTTAAATTTATACAGAGCCTCTGACAGCTTCCAATTAATTGAGCATCCTTGTCCCTAGATGATAGTTTATTACTGGATATGAGCATTCCTGGTTGACTGAAATACAAAGGTGGCTTTGAGATATGATCAGTTGCACCGAGTGAACGTGACCCTTGACGTAAGTTAAGGCTAAGTTCAGGGGTCCTTACTCTACACTCTGTAAGTCAATAACAATCTTCAAGACCTTGACCACAGTAAGCTCATGCATGCCAATAGGGTTAAGCCCTGGTAAGTCATTAAGGGTTAGAATGATGGGATATTTCTTCAAAAATGATCTTCACTGAGTGCAGATCTAGTCTGAGTGATAGTTTTTGGATTTAAATGGACAAACAAACTACCATCTTAGATCTGCCTCCAACCAACTACCATATGGAGCGCATATTAACTGAAAGAGATTCCATTTACCATAACATCCTCATGAGAGGATATTTTGTATTTGGGTGCAGTGCAATAGGAAACCATCATTTAAATTTACCCAACTGCGAGAAACATCATGCTATCGGAAGGGGTTTGTAGATCTAGATAATGAACGTTTTGGAAAAGTGTAGGGCACCATCGTTCGTTTTAACTTAGAGTATGACATGCAAGCATCGAGCCCTTGGCTGGCAAAGCACAAAATAAGCCAGGAGAAGGCTCATAAAAGTTTGAAGAAGCTTATTTTATCTATCTACACGACCTTGAATAGCGAGTGCGTTTTGAGAACCTGTTTCAGTGGCAAAATTTGCCCCTCTTTCATAGGCACTCAATGAGGTTTCGCACGAATATTCCAAGACTGAGACTTCAGTTTGAATGCTTCAGCCAACGGATAATATAACAATGGCATGATTTCGCCGAATAAGTTGTAAAATTCACTTGTCTGCAGTTCTTTAGAAAGCATTTAGATAATTAACAGTGTCCCTTATTTCCTTGTACACACTCAAAACGGGCTGAAGTCCGGACCAAATCTATGCCTAAGTTTGCCTCAAAAAACTATGTTCTTTTAATAATGGCAGTTTATTCAGAATCGGTATACAGATATAGATGCTACACCGACATTCACCGGACTTTCTTGAGAGTTCGCTTTCGGATGCAGGGTCGTCGACACTACTGAAAACATCAACAAGATAATCGTTCATACCTCTTATCCAGGTCTCACTGTTGATTCAACAATTTAAGTGGTGCCAATTGAAATTCGGAGAATTGTGAAGACCAAGGGCATTAAACGAAAGAAAATAAAAAAGATATCACTGTTGATCGACATGCGAACTCTCAGGCGAGAGGAATGGAAGGGAATCAGCCGTCTTGCTCACAGCCTGTTAACAAATCAGCTGCTAACACAAGCGAAAGATGAGCTCAAGGAAATGGTTGAGGCGGGAACGAATTATCCTACTCAAGCATCATCTCAGCACAAAATAAGAGTCTAAGGCTATAAGATCTAAACCACGAAATATCGGTTCATACTACTACAGAACATGGGATGGACCAAGCCATTCATGAACTTAGCATGTCACGAACGAGAGCACGAGACACAGGAGGTAACACTTTTGAGCACAGAAGCATTTTAATCCAGCGACTGAGAGAGACATTGTTTCGGCGTCGGAAAGATCCGACTGCGAATTCAAACTTCACAGTCAGTTTACCGAAAGAATTATCGGAGAAAGTAAACGTTTTACGCCTGCTTCGAAAAGGGCTCCTGTCGACTTTAATTATATTGCCTGAATGAATTCGTAGAAACTATCAAACCACAATGATGCCTCGAACATCGTGAAGGTCGCGTTTTGAGACCCCCATAAAATTCAAATTTCCATGGATCACGCCTTGAGCATTTTCGAAAGTGATAAGCAACTGACATTTTACACCGTACCTAGGTGGAACAATTGATAATTGTGGAGGCCAAGAACGATCAGACAGTCTTTCGCGATCTTCTCGACCGTAGTGAGGATAGATGCAACCTAAAACCTGTGTTCATGAAAGCGGCGTAGTCAAAGCAAGAGGTGAGCTTCAGCAGCAAACGCCCAGCTAGTCCTTAATTCAGTAAAAGGGGACGATGTACTGGAGCGTTTATGTGCACCGCAGTGAACCTTGAGACAAGCTTGCCGAATCATACCTGATTTGGACGCAAGTCAACGTGAATGGCTACCACCGCAAATTTGTTACCAGTGACGCGCAAAAGTAGGTGGGAAGCCAAACGTATTTGGCCTCAAATTCGCACGAGCATTCCCGTATGTACTGTGCGGCTTGGAAGCAGTCAGGCTCTCTCTCACTCCATTATGAACAGGGGTTGCGCATAGATCAGAGCCAATGATTAGGTATTAAATGGTAAGACCGAAACACTAAATGTTAGGGTGAAAAACGTCTAGTGTCGATAATCGGATTTAACGCACTTGCGGGCACAGCCACTACGTCTGCAAATCAGGAAAATTAGTCTGAATGCGAATAGCTTACCATATATTGACAGTGAGGAGGCAAAACATTACTCTCCGATAGCGGTTCAGTCAACGGCAACCGGCCAGTTTTTAAAGTACAACGAGGATAAAATCATTATAAGAAATGACAACCACATGCTGCACATACCGCTTGAGCCATGGTTTGTCGGCCCGAAGTCAATCAACAAACGCAACGATTCATCCCACCTTAAGTTTTGCTCGAATTCTGCTAAGGCAGGGTACTTATCCACGGGAGGAACGGGTGCGTGAACACTGCTTTGGGGGAAAGTGCTCATGAGGCAAGTTGCAGAATACTTATTCTGCCAATCACAAACATAGATGATAAGATGGTGGCGAAGAACGAGTGGGATGGGGGGGCGATGGAGCCAATATCGGAGCCGGTACGGCATGTGCGTCGAATGCAATGAGGATTGGCTGCTTAGTCACTACCCTTTCCTGATACTGTCTGTGACGATGGCTTGTAAAGCGAATCTGACTCACCAGACCTGCGAAATGCCTGCCGCAGCCATCGCATTTATTTTTTCCGAATGCTTTTCGGGATTCACAATTTCGCGTGCAGCGACAAAGCTAAATTCCCGGGTGACATACAGGTAGAAAAATCCGCTTCTTGTTTTTGTGCTTGGCAGGCTGTTCTATGGTCGTTAGTTAGGAGGATGAAACTTCTACACCGGCTAAAATCTTACGGTTTAAAGGGCATTTTCATAAACTGCCCAAGTAGATCAATGGTCTTCATGTTCACATCCAAAAAGGCAAATAATATGTGGACTCCTTAAAGATGGTACAACGTTCCTAATGGCAAAACTTTCATAAGCATACGACTTTGTGTTGATGATTTCGTTTGTCTGAGGACCTTATTGACGATATGGAATGGCTAACGGGAAAAAGAAACTCAGCATCTGAGAGTTTGAGTGCTATGTATAGTTTGCTGTTTGGAAAGGTTATTTGAACGAACAGATATTTGGCGTTAAATACAGAACGTTCTGCAAAGGGATTACTCCCTCAATCAGTCTTGTTTATCTTCCGAACTTGGACACCAACTCACACCCTCAATCTTATATAATTTAACTGCATCATCATCTATCCCTCCTCCAAACTGTCTACCTCTCTCTCTTTTTCCTCGCTAACATCCCATTACAATTCATTAAATCATTTGAGTATTATTTCCACCAGATGCATAATCGGACATACCTGCTGACAATTAGCAGAAAAGGGTCATTCGTCCCTCAGTCTTAGTAGGGCTGAAAAGTCCTCCCAAAGACAACGCCCTGAGGCACACCAATGGCATCCGTCGGCAAATGAGGTACCAGCTGAGGGGTTGTAGGCAGAGCTGAGGAGAATCCAGGTCCTTGTACGTATCGTTCGGAAACAGACAACTGTCTTGCTCGTTCCTCGAGAGGGTTGTTGCGAATGCCTAGGCGCGAGAATTGCTGTGATTGCACGATTGAGAGGATGAAGACGTTGAAGAAGAAGCAGGGTGAAGAGAAGGCAGAGGGCCAGACTTAAAGTCCAGGCGTAAATTCGTGAAAGCAGGCCCTCCTGATGACAGGTAGCTGCAAGGGATGAGCTGGTGGCCTGGTAGAGTTCGACGCATGGTAGAAGCCGTCTGGTAAGCTGAAAGACCTGATCACTGAGGTCAATCTGCATTTGGGTCAGAAATTGCTTGACCAGATTTTGGTAAATACCTGGCACGGGTGCAAGGAGCGTGGCCTCGTTGCTGACAATCTAATATGATATAAATAGACAAAATGGTCTTTCTTATCCAATTCATACCGGAAAGAAATACTAAGTAACTGATATCAAGAATTATATATGCTCACCGCGCAATTTACCCCACCATTAGATAATTATTCTAAAAGAGGTTTTGGGGGAGAGGCATCGGAGAATTGCGAAAAAAATGCTTTTTTAACTAGATAAAAAATTGAAAATTACATTTTTTTAATAATTTAAATAAAAGTAATGCCCGCGCGATATAAAATCCACCCTATAAGATCCTACGGAATCACATACTCAAACCATATAATACTGGAGTCTGAAAGTCTTACCCGGCATGACGAACTTAAAATAAATATCGTATAGACGCTAACTATGAAGGCAGAATATGGGCGAAGTTGTTGTGAGTAGCGTCCTCACCAATCCGCCACAGTTCGCACCGCCAATGGCTTACCCTGGAAGCCACGAGTATGCTTACAATTAAGGAGAATGACACAGCCTGTTGTTAGGTTGCTTACTGTGGCAAGCAGAAAGCTGCCCCTAAAACAGAAAGCTAATGCTTTAGGAAAAATTAGGAATAGGACGCATGGTGACCCCATCGCGATGACTTTACTTCTCATATATAAACAATAGAAAAAGGTCAATGCGAGAGGGACCAAATGAAACCAGTTAGTGACCAAAATAATTTCGTTGAATTATATCCATCTATCTTAACAAAATAAGTAGCCGGCATACCGCAGGAAATTGCAGTGTTGCTTAGGTTACCACATTTTTCCTAATCACAGTCGACAAAACTCGTTCCGATATCGCAGGGGTTGGTGTATTTGATTTGGGTCGCGTTTTATGTGAATAATTTATGTTCAATTGTAAGATCTTTGCTGTAAGGACTTTGGGTGTACTTAACTGCCGGTGCGATTCCTCTGAATGAGTGAGCTATGAGAGAGAGAGAGAGAAGGAGCGGGAAGGAGAGAGAAATACTTTTTATTTTAGAAGGAATATTCAAAATTTTTGGCAAAACGCCCTCAATTCGCTGTAGATAACAATGGGTATGTGAAAAATATAACACTGAAGGATGACGGACGCGAAATACTGACCGCAATCTGTAATTGTTGGCATCCCAAAAAATCGCTGGTGAATGCGATGCCAAATTCACACTTGATTTAATTTCCTTCGAGGTGGTGCTAGCTTAGTGTAAATATGATATCATAAGCATTGGTAAACAAGTAAAGAGTCTAAAATTCAGTATTGGCCATCTGATGTACAATTAAGACAAATCCCGCGTGAATGGAGAGCAGAAGAAAATGACGGCTCAGAGTCGCAAGCCCGCCGTTATAATCCATACATACAATAAGGTGGATCTGAGCGCTGTGCTGATGTATGCAACAGACACACATGATTAAGCCTAATCTACATAATTCACTGCAAAATGTCAAGATTAAAAAGACCAAAGGAATGCAAGTAAGTCAGCCTTAAAAGAAGGGGCAAAGTTGTAGAAAGACGCTCTATGAACGTACAGCCCCCGTTTTTTTTAGCGTGAACCAGTTTAATGCACCCCATAAACACATTAGTCCTCCAAATAACGTTTTGAGCTGTTCTCCTACTAACAGAATCGCACCCGAAAGATGAATAAAATGAATTCACGAGGAATATCTTTCCCGATCGAAGCACAGGCCAGCTCCAGATAGAAACTGCGATGAAAAAGCAGGTTTGATCACCGTATTTCGGCGACAGAAATTTCTTCATCACTTCAGCCTCTTTGTGGAGAAGGTGAATAAAGCCTTTTCCAGACAAACCTATGTTTGCCTGAAATCCGGAGGGAGCACTTTTAACTTTGTTTTACTATTTTCAAACATCGAAGGATGTTGTTTTGGACATTCCATAAAACAAATTTGTCTAGGCTGATATGTATCTTACGACAAACACGGCCAAGGGCACCGAATTTCATGGGCGCAGAGCATGTTCCGAGACCGAACAAGCAAGCAGCCTCCAGCTCCCCCGGTATACTGCTCGATAAATCATAGCTACACTCACCGATCGGATGAAGTTATGCTTTTCCGTTCTTGACTCCTAAAGCGAATTTGTTGAAGCTAGGCTGAGGAGATCGTAGGCAATCGATGGTTTTCCGAGAGAGGATCAGTCTCCTATTCTCTTCGGTAATGGCTTTTCAACTTATGTTAGGTGCACCGAGTAAAACAAATTCAGTCGATCACTCTATTTTAAGAAGTGTGAAAACTACCGCCTCACTTTATTGCGAAGCATATGTACAAGATATAACTCTGATTATCAAAGGGGTGCATATAAAAGGCACAACTCACCTTTAGAGTATCATCTAGTCCTACCACGAGATTGTTAATGGACGTTGTCAAATTCCTTCGATTTTGCACATTTTCAAACGCAGCTCTAAGCTGTGAGACATTCACCGCAGCTCCTTGGACTTTGGGAATCTCGACGTTAATAAGCTGAGCAGCTCGCAATAGTATTTCGGCTGAGGACAGGCCCAGATCTTGAACAGCCTTGCCAAAAGTCTCCAGCTCATTGGCGAAGGCAGAAAGAGTGGCCGCAGGAAGGAGATCAGGCCTTAATTGCTCTATCGACGGCTGTGTAAACATAGCGGCCAATCCAATCAAAGCCAATCACGAAAAATTCGTACGGTAAAAAGTGAAACATATGCGTTTTCCCAAACAAGTTAAAACAAATCTGAAATTATTGAAAAATAACTGAGAAGGCGTCAGAGAGTAGAGGCTCACAAACTGACCACTACATTATTCATGCACCTTGCACACCCCAAAGATATTTGGCTACTTGAAAAAGAGAGAGGTAATTTGTACATACTACTTCATAATGGATAGATTATGCACCAGTCGGCCTCATTGTAAACAAATTCATGCGCAAGTCACTGGTCCTGTGACCATTCCGTGGGGCCAAGGGCACACGTAATCGCTTGCGACGGTGGAATCATCCTTCGGTAAACTTTTGATGTTGAGGAGACAAGACATATGCAGGTAAAAGGTAGAAGCAATTATTCGCTGTCACAGTAAGGCCAATAAATGCTTACCTGTTGCCTCTAGTCGCCATACGGTAAGAATTTACGAAAAGGCCTTTTACCACCAGGATACTGCTAATTAGCTAAATGCGTATGTGAATTACTTTTTAGTACCGTATTGCAACGAGCATGAGCATCTTTTTTCAGATCAGAATTTGCAAAAATTCCCATAAAAAGATTCAAAAGACGATTTGGCGAGCATACGCGCTGCTTTCGATAACTTCTCTTCAGGCCAGTACAGTTATAGGGAAACGTTGGAACGTAGTAGAAATTTAAAACATGAAATCGATAATGTTCGCCCGTTTTTGTGGGTTATGTGAGAGGTGTGCATAGGGGAAGGATGATAAGAAACAGCGTGATAGGCCGTAGTGAGTGTGGTAGACCTGTTCTAGGGGAAAGGAGAGGACAGAGATGGCGCGGGGGAATGCATGCACTTAAGCGACCGTTGGCCAAGCTAAGCGCGGAGCTTGTACGAGGTTCTTTTGTGCGCACAAGACCGGCTTCTTCAACCTAATGGCAGTCTCTTCTGCTGCGGCTAGTAGACGTTGAATCAATGGCTTGGGGTAGTTTGTTGTGACCTTATAAATTACACGGAAAGTTTCGCTGGGGTCCACACTATGCCCGGTGTCAACAATATGTGTAAGGATGGCGCTTTTTATGTTCTTGACATCCGTTTTGCTCAGCCATGCTGGGATGTGTTCTGTTATTCTTTTGTATAGGTGCTGACTAGTGCAACCAATATAACCTGCTCCACAGGAGCAAGTAAATGAGTAAATGCACATTGAGGTGGTCTGAGCTGGCAACCTATCCTTGCCTTCGCCTCGTAAAAGAGGGTTGGTTGAGAACAGTATCTGAAGTCTCGCTGTTGGGAAAGTTTGTGTAACGGCTTGGTCTAGGCATCTTTTCAGGAGTTCAGTAGCCGCATCTCCTTGAAAGGGCACTTTGAGGAATAGAGTTTTATTTTCCTGAGAAAGCTTGGCAGGTTTCACCGGTCTTGCGACAAGATGCTTTGTGATAAACCGATCAGGGTATCCGTTCTCTCGAAGTAGGTTCTGGATCTTCCCAAGCTCCTCCTCGATACTATATGCTGAGAAAATGGTTTCTAGCCCCTTGGGCTAAGCAACAGTCTAGATTGTGTTTGTTGAAGAGGTACGAAACTGCAAAGTTCGTATATTCCCCAGACCAGGTCTTTTTTCGATAAACGCTCCTTTGGATGCTGCCGTCAGGTCTTCTGCTTAGAAAAACGTCCAAGAAAGGTAGTGAACCTGCTCTTTTCATCTCCAACGTGAATTTGATCGATGGATGTGCTTGGTTTAGAGTGTTTAAGAGTTCGTCTACACTTGTTTCTTCTGTGACAATTGCAAAGATGGCATCGACGCATCGGCGTAGGGTCTTATAGCTGAAATTTCTCCAGCTTGCCCATAAGACATCGGCTAGGAAAGATACCAGTGGTGAGACCATAGCAACGCCGTCTATTTGTCTGTATAGCTGGTTGTCAAAGAGGAACTGCATATTTAACGTGCATCTTAGTACTAATTCTTTCAGTGCGTTTCTCGGTATTCCTGTTTCTTGCTCACTGGTCAATAGGAATTCACAGAGGTACTCGACTGTTTCAGTGACAGGGACGTTTGTAAAAAGTGATGAGACATCCAAAGATAGCATCCTCATGCCATTTAAGTTAAGGTCTTTGACGTCTTCAATAAATTGGAAGGTATCTCGGTAGCAACGTTGCGTTAGCTGACGTTGTACAGGCTTTAGTTTCTTTGCTAACCACTTTGCTATTGCACGATAAGGATAGTTTCGCATGTCTGAAATCGGACGAAGTGGCAAGCCTTCCTTGTGGATTTTTGGTAGACCATACAGTCAACGGACGTGTTTAGCTACTGGTCTGAGGCGTTCGAAGTCACGGTCACTTAGAAAACCACCTGCACGGAGTCTTTTTAAGCAGTCAGTCAATTGTGCCTCAACTTCCTCGGTGCAATCCTTTTCTTTATTTACTTCCCTGAATTTCTTTTGATCTGATAGTATGGAGTGCCTCTCCGTAAGATAGTCTGATCTGTTCATTATAACGATGCCAGTTCCTTTATCCGGTCCTGTTATCAAGATTTTTTGGTTCGCTTGAAGCTGTTTTATGTTCTCTACGTGTGCTTTTGTTAATTATCCCCGAATTCGCGGTCTCTTGTTCAAGTACGGATAACTAGAATTCACCAGCGTTGATTTACCGTGTTAAACGCTCTCTGTGGAGATCGGCTTTAGGTCGTAAGTTTGGTCCCAGAGATTCTCGAATTGGGTTTCTAACTAATTGACTAAGCTTTCGACGAGGCAAGCAGAATTTCGGACTTAGTGATAATGCTTCGAGCAACGTTTTATCGAGTGGCATAGAGGAATGGTTGTGGACGTACCGATCGGGATCTTCTGGAAAACGTGATTGGGCTTTTATTTCTTGCAGCCTTTGAAGAAATGACGATCTTTTTGCGTCTCCACATTTTCTTCCTATGGTTTGAGTATAGTTTCTAAATTCCTGTCTTTCGTCTTCTGTCAGGGAATTCAGAACAGCAGCGCGTCGACACACGTGACGCTCTAGTTCTTCCATCTTTATTCGAGTGCTTTCCAGTTGGTTCTCAGCGTATCTCTTCAGGGTTTCCGTGGTGAGAACTGTATGAATACGCCTGAGCGCTCTCCACTAGTGATTTGGGTGTTCATTTCTTTCAATACCACCCCCTATATAATTGGCCAGTATTTTTGCCTCTACAAGTTTGGTGTTGAAACGCAGGTACCCATTGAGTTCCTTTAACGCTGTGGGATCTTTGGACTCTTTTAAAGTTGCGAAAATTCCCAGTAATAGATTCGAAAGATGACTTGGCTAGCATACGCGCTCCTTTCGATAACTTATCTTCAGGCCAGTACAGTTATAGGGTAACGTTGGAACGGAGTAGAAATTTAAACCATGAAATCGATAATGCATGCATTCCCGGCGCCATCTCTGTCCTCTCCTTTCCTCTAGAACGGCTCTACCACACACTCACTGCCACCTATCACGCTGGTTCTTATCATCCTTCCCCTATACACACCTCTCACATAACCTACAAAAACGGACGAACATTATCGACTTCATGTTTTAAATTTCTACTACGTTCCAACGTTTCCCTATAACTGTACTGGTCTGAAGAGAAGTTATCGAAAGCAGCGCGTATGCTCGCCAAGATCAGAAGTTGTTCAATCAGTTATCTGTTGTCGAAATTTAGTTTGCTGGGAAATTGTTCAAGAAGGAACTATTATATTTATAAAGGGGAATACGCTTATCAGCGAAGTCTCCATTGCTGAAAGCTGGGTTACTCGCGACGCAAAAATATGTTCCTCCTTATATTGGACACATGCGTACTTGGATGAACTTGGCCTCCATGCAGGCCCAAGTCACTACATTTAAGGTTGCATCAATCATATGATAATGAGATCCGTTGTTAACCATCCCGGTAGCTAGTGGCCGACAAGATAATTAGAGGATGTCCGAAATGATGATTGAAAGCCCCTTGAACCAGGGGTTCTGAATAATCTGTTCAATTCGGGGTTCCACCACTCCATGTAGCACAGTGTGGTAGTCAATATACTGTTCGGATACCTGCACTTCACTGATGTTTGGCAGGCGAAATAAATAGTCACAATAAAAATATTTTTTTCTGTCTGCTTTTAAAGGCCTATCGAAAGTGATGTATGTACGTAGATGCACACTCACGTACACTTCTCAATTCTGTGTTCACACGAGGATATATGCAAAAGAAATCTTTACCCTCAAAGCTCGCTGGAAAAGTAACAGGCAATATGAAGAGGAGTTTCATAAAGCAAAGCGATTCTTTAACTGCTAACTGATCCAGCAGCAGATCTGCGGCTAAAGAACACTTCCTTAATATTTTGAGAGGATGGGATCAGCCACAGACGGAAAGATAGCTGCTGTAAAGGACGATGTATTGGCTTAATGGTGTGAAAGTTGAAATAAATAACACTTGCTAACCAAAAGAACGTGGTTTCGAGCCTCAGTTGTCCCCAAACTCGAGGTTGGGTAAAACTGACTGACAACGGCTAATAAGCCAGCAATGGCCATCCGGGCCTCCCTTGTCTTCGGTAGTACTTTTCGTTTTCCTATAGCACTAATCGTTGTGTGACTACCTGCGTCGTTCTGAATCCAGCTCCAAAACGCACCCGGACGAACAGGTTCCTAGCACGATCGGTAAAACAACTTCCAACATGGTCTGCTTTCGGTTCTGCATCCAGAAGAAATGCAGATTCCACCCGAGTAAGCAAGAATGTGGCGATTAAATTATCTATCGGAACGAACTCTAGGAGGAAAAGGACTACACAGTCAGAACGCAGTTAATGTCTGACAGAGTATAACTGCACAGTTGACGCTGGAATAATTCAGACGGAGAGTTCAAGCCTGAATGTTACAGCTCAGCAGGCAATACGCGTTTCCTGGCTGTGTCAGTTCATTTTGTAACGTCAAACTCATCAAATGTTCTCTTTGCTGAAATGGTAATCTTTGCTGGTTGCCGACACTGTAATTAGGTGGAATTAAGGTCCGTATCCTAAGCAAACTAGGACCACACAAATTCTTTTCAAGACCCGTTGTAACCTTTACCTGAGACGAGTACTTTCAACCGCCGCCTTAAACCTGTATTAATTTAATTAACTCAAGTCATTTGAAATGATTTTCTCCGGAGTGCCTAACAAAAATCCGTATATGTACCAAACATGGTAAACAAAAATAACAAATTTAGGATACTAACGGGATTACAATATTAGTAATTTTGGTAGTCACACAAACTTACAACGAGCAAAACGCGAAACATTATTATTTCACAAAAGCTATCATACCCCATAATCCATTTTGTCAAAATACTGTGTCAGATTCATTGCCAATTCTGCCATTTTCGTCAGATCCTTTGGAAGAAAACCTGCAATGTCTGCCTTCTTGATTTCATCCAAGAGTACCCTTCGAAAGAAAACAACATGTTTGATGAGCAATCTTGTGTTGACTATTTTAGGATAAAACAGACTGCTTTAGTAATCTGATCGCGCATGCAGCAGAAATGGAACGAGTTGAAAAAGGCCCTAATGCTTAGCTGCTGGATATCAGTTTACTCGAGAATTTAATTGATAATTTCATATAAATTACTCAGAAATGAAAACTGCTTTTTGAGACGGGCATATAATTGAAGTACAAGTTTCTATGTCACGATCTCGATGACGGCAGAGGTCTGTCGGGGTCTTATTTTTCCCTTAAATCAGACGCGGATCAGCTGCAGTTAGAAAAGAGCGAACATTCAAAAAAGGAGCTAGAATAACAACGAAATATGCGAACTGTGCAGATCCCTGCGCGTTCTACTCAAAGTCTATAGCTTAGCACACTAAGAGCCTTAGCCAGTTGACCTAAGGTTCCCACATCGTTTGTGACAACAGAAACTGTCACTTTGGACATCATGACATTTTTTGGCCCCATCCGCATCTTGGGAAGCCGGGAAATGCGCATGCTAGTAGATACGATAAGCGAAGTTCCAATGCCAGCAGAGAGTTAAAAATTCTCCAGAAAAGGTGGTACGTCTCAGATGCACATACAGTAGGAATGTCTACCTTTTCGTATCCTTAACCGGTGAAGCTCAGTGAAGATTAGGGAAAGTTCCACTAAGCCCCACGGAATAATGTTTAAACCTAGCTGAGCATATTTTAAACTAATAGGTGATGCCTCTGAAGACACAATATAAACTGGGTTAGATCTAGGAGTATCTGCCGAACCCCTGCTATGAAGGATCACTTTAAAGTGATCCGTAATAAGCTTGTACCAAATGTACCTTTGCACTTTGGGTGTTAGATAACCTGCGAAGTGAAAGTAAAAGTTAAGTAAGCCTTGGAAAAAGTAGAAAAGATGTAGAACAGGGCAAAATGCGGTAACAATTTAAGATCAATGTGGAAAAGGCCGTAGTTAGAATTTTAAAATTGGTAGATATGGTGAATATGAGTTGCAGTACTGGAGAACATCGAATTCTTCTTGCATAATCTCACTGGCGTACACAAGCTGAATTTAGCCAGTAAGTTAACCTTCAAGAATGAATTTAGCAGTAAACATACGCCGCCTAATAAGTTTATATTTCAAGCTATACCAGCAGTTTTCTCAATCTGACGGTTTTTAGCTATGTTTTTCAAATCGCTTTTTTCTCAATGAAACCTCCGGAAGTCTAGGTTACCTCATAACCGTAAGTTTATCATGCGATGCTTAGAAACTTGCGTCCATCTAAAATTTCTATTTAAAAGGCCAACATGCTCTAACACTGCAAGTTTTGTAGTCAATCGATTTGTGAAGGACCCCCTGAATTTATCCGCACACAAGAGAAAATTAATTTATTGAATACTGACTCCCGCTTCTGAAGGACATTAGTAATTTTCAAATAAAAAGCCGCAAGTTGAGTGCAAGCACCTTTTGTAACGCTTTCAGAGAATAAAAATTCAAAGCTCAAAGCCCACTGAAATATCCGTATTGACTAGCAAGAAGGCTCTTCTTATCCAACTCGCCATTTCAAGCAATATATCCGATGTTTTTTTCTTAAAATAACTTAACATATTTTTCAAGTTTATCAACTAGGACTATGGGGACGGAAGGAATATTTTTCGTGTTTTTACCGTCATCAGCATACTTAATCGAAAATGGCCACAAACTATGAGCACGCATCGAAACGAGAACTGCATTATCGTTAATGAGAACATTCCAAACATTTTACACAAAAAACGTTTGAGGGCCTGTCATATATAAATTAGTGCCTCCGCCACAGCCGTATTTATGTTTATCCAAAGGCAACAATATATCGACCAACACAAACGAGACTGGAATGGCAATTTCTGGCAGATTAGCAGCCATCAGCCAGCCAAACCCGACCTCAGGTGTTGAAACGCCTGCTGCTTAAACCTGAGAACTGTAGTTCACAAGTCCAATGCCCTAAACATTGAGCCAAGGCATCATTTTCCTCTCAGTTGTTATTGGATATATTAATCGTGGTAGTGGGGCCCTCACGGATCGCGTTACGGGACATACTCGTCCCGTTGTGCTTTGAGGCTCACTTTCGAGCTCCTCTATTAGCGCGCAGCGGCTGTTAGTACTATAGACAGGCGAAAATTACCAAAAAAGACAAAAGAGAATGGAATGACCATGTCTGATTTATTAACCATCATTAGCCAGTCATAACCAACCCCAGATGTTGCAATACCTGAGGTTCAAACGCGAGACTTTTTGGTTAGAATTTCATCGGTCTTTCCACTGAGGACATCATAAGTGTACTTTAGAAACGTTTTTGGCTTAATTTCCCTACAACAAAAAGTAATTTTAACGTCATATCTGTCTCTCCAAAAGAAATATTCACTGCGGACCGCAGAATGAGCAAGGAGCCAATAAATACAGGTGAAAAATTAAAGAACAAAAACTTTAGATAAGTATCCAACTTAAAATGGACAGAATAAACAGAAATATAGGACTAACTGTTCTCCTTTTTGAATCGTCCCGTTTACTAAGTCACTTTGGATCACTTTGGGCACATCGATTATTGTCTGCCAGCCGATCAAGTTCAGCAGCCCAACATTTGCTCCCTTCATCGTCTCCATCTTGGTAGAGTTCCAGCAGCTCATGGTCATCGCCTTGATGAGACCCCGCGGGGGTTCGAGCAGTAGGAACTCGGTAAGTTTGTCGTTGGCAGAAGAGCTGTTTATTATGCGAGCAACTATTTAGGGGCCATGCTTTTTGCATATAGTTGTTGAGTAGGTAGTCAGTTTTTGCTACTCCACTTGTTGACTCCAAGTAAGTACACCCACCGGAGGCAAGCAGCATCGTCAACGGTAAGATCAGAAGCAAACCGCCCATAAGGAACATAATGAGTATCATGATGACAGCATAGGCCGTGAAGCCACAATTGCTGCACACCTTCGAGGACATGGCCAGATCTGGGAGTATAGGGGAACCTAAATTTGTGGATAGAAGCAGCTAATCAGGTAGAACATCTGGGGTTGCGTATATCAAACGCCACAAACTGCCTAATATATTAAAAGGGGTTAGAACGATTTCAAAAATTGGTTTTCCACCTTAAAACGACGTCACTTTACCGACAGAATTTGTAATTACTTTATCCAAAGACTTAAATCTTGTGTAGATACTAGGCCTATCGGCCTGGCGGACGACAAAAGTATTATCTTGGGTTACGATTCCTGGCTATCTCGCAAAATGTATTCTCAAAGTCAAAGGGAACCACTAGACTGGACCTGGAAGACAAATGCGGTGTCCTTATTAGGTTCAGCAGTCAGATCAGAGCTCTGAAATGTCAGTCCCATGAGACTCTCCGTATAGCACGAGAGTGCTATAAAGGGTACATTAAGAGGGTACCATTTCGTCCTGACACTTAACCCTGAGAAAGAACAAGTAATGTCGGCACTTGACAGCCTTCTTATCCATGACTCTTAACACATCGAATTAATAACGGTGAGGTATGTGCTGATATTGCATGGGGGATGGATTCCCCAGTGTCGGCCCTACTCCACCTTCCATTTTTCATGCACCACAACTCGACTATCTGGGTCTACCCAATAACTTGTGACAAGATTTGTAACAGTGGTTGATGAGGCATGAAAGCAAACGTTTAATACCTGCGACATGTATGTACAGCAACAGTTAAGGGCTTGTTGAACTCTGGGCTGCCCGATAAACACGAAACACGAGCCAGTCTGATGCCCATGTTAGTCCAGCCTACCTACGACACAGCTGCCACTGCTGTCGCCAACAAAATTATGTTTTTATCGGACCAGGAGGGAATATCGAGGCTTTGCACATTATAAACTACAAAGCAGATTGCCATGACGGAGAAAAACCCCATACATGACGAGGAACTGGATAAGAGAAACGTTCAAAACGATCTCTCAGTCCTACTGAAAGTAAGAAGACTTCTAGCTACCCTAATTAATTCCTTCTCAAGCACCAGCCACACCTGAGCACAGTCAAACATGCAGTTAAATTTTTCGTGGTTGTCTTCATTAAGTGGATCAATGCGTGATATGGAAACTACCAAAGCCCATGGGTCAGACCATGTTTTAATTCGCACAGGCCTGAGACTTAACCATTCACCCAGACCCACGTTTTCACACCTTGATGTTGCAAAACTTAGTAAATGCAGCACATTCAAGGCTTTCAACACATCAATCTCGTCTCTATTTAAGACTGGCATTGAGGATGATTACCATTGCCAATGGAAAATATTTCACGACAGTTCGACTGTCGTAATCGAACGATGTCCACCGTATGCTCCACAGCATTGTGGTGCAGGGACGGTGACTTGTGCGAAAATTAGTTTTAAGTGATCATAGACTTGTGCTGCATTTACCGCACTCTCTATTCCCTTACCCACCTGTGCCTGGTGTCAAGACATAGTCAAGAAGACCGGAGGTGGGGTCGGGCGCAGATGACGCATCTCTCACGGAGTAAGAGAGCGGGGTGTAGCATGAGCCTGAACCTACGCGTGCCCATGTTGGGAACACACATCCTCCATGTTCGGAATTTGTTATGGGACAGCCTCCCAGAATAATAACACATGCTGCACCCTGATTTGGCCCCCGTGTTGATCCAGCGCATTTACCATGCGGCCCGTTTGGGGGTCCAATGGACAACATTTACGTTAGCAGCAAATGAAGCAGATGAGCAATGGCGCTTGGTAATACAGAGACTTCAGGAGGCAAATGCAGGCACATTCAAGGAACACGTTTTAGTAGACCTTGACTTATTCAAAGGATGTCTAAAGTCTATGCTCCAACCCGAAGAAGTTTCAGTATTGGAAGACTTCAAACTCGGAAAGCGTACTTCTAAACCCTCCACTTCACTGCATCCTAGACCCCTCGAAGTTGTCCTGAGTCACCGATAACAGGTTGATTTTATCCTCCCAAGAAATTTTGAACTAAAATATTCAAATTAGGGAGGTTTTTTACGTGCATGCCCCACCGCCGGAGTGGATAAAACGTGAGCAATTAGTCCAGGAGCTCAGACTGTGACCGAGGAGCGAAGAACAAAACCGGATAATTGAGCGGCTATCCAACTTTATATGGCCACATCCCGTGTGTATATCGCCACAGTTTAACCAAATTACAAAGGTCGTGGCCTAGCCGGCTTGCACCTAGTAACAAAAGTATAATTTATTATACAAATGCCCACACTCTACTATCTATATAAGATAAGCTTAAGATTTACGTATGCCAAACTTTACCAGACGTCAGATCCGTATATAACTTGTGGCTCTCCACGAAGGTGAACGATTGCGACGTAGATCTGTCTGGCTTTTAGTTTTTCAGGAGGGATACGGCAGGACGTCAAGGTGGGGGTAAGCTCACATATGTCAAACATGAGCTGCTCGTGTCAGGAAAAGCGGAAAAGCTCAAACGCAAAACTAAGGCATTTTGGCTCATTATTAGAATGCCAGGGCCACAAACTCTCGAGATCCTGATGGTCTACCGACCACCGAGGAACGACCCGCAGTCGGACAGTAGTCGGATAGAGGAATCAGAAGCGTTTGCTATCGGATCCGGTGTCATGGTTATACGTGCTCCGAATATCGAATGGAATCTGAGTTCTGCACCAGGCTCAATTTTAAACTTTGGTCGCCGCCTCCCCACAAGTAATACAATAATCCTCTCTCACTCAACACGCCTGACAGTGTCGATGTCATAAACCGTCTACTCCTCTAGCCAAAACGACCACGTAGTTCTACCGTGGGAGTATTCACCCTTCGCTGAGCTTGACCGAAGCGTCACGGTCAGGCGCAACATATGGCGTGGAGATTTTAAATAAATGAAAATTGTAGGCTGGAATGCAACATTCACCGCATGTTTTCTCCAGGATTGTTTAGAAGTTAAGGCCTCATTACATAGACTTATCAGCAGATATTGCCCTAAATCGGATAAAAAGAAAGTCAGCAGCAGACTGCGGTGGTTAATGACCACACTGAAAAGAGAGGTTAACCACAAGCGAAAGCTCTGGGATAAGACTAATGAGTCACAAAATAAGTACAGGCTGCAGAGAAATAGGATACGAGGCCTTGTTTATAAGGCGCACCAAATTTCTAGAGAAAAATGATAAACCGTGGAGTAGAAAATCCAACTTTTCTACATTTATTGAAGGCGATGCACTCAAAGTAGGAACTCCATCACTTTGTTATAAACGGATGACGGTGTTCAACTTTGCAAGGTCAACTAAAAGGTTGAGTATCTATTCCATTTCTTTCAGTCGGTTTTTACGAAAGAAGCCGAATAAATCACTAACGAATATAGTGCAAATGAGCACCTGACAATTAACTCAGTGGTCCTCACAAAAGCTATTGTTCTACAGGACCTGCTGAAGCACGAGGAACCAATATCGCCAGGTCCTCATAAAATACTTGCAAAGTTGTTGAAAGAGTTGGTCGTAGAATTGGCAGAACTCCTGCATCTATTCTTCCAAACCACCCTCGCTGCAGGAGGATTCCCACTATAGTGGAAGACTGGGTGGATTTCACCAATTGGTAAATATGTCAGTCGTGCTTTCACAAACAAGTACCGACCATTTAGCTTCAATTCCATATGTTGCAAAGTAATGGAGTGAATAAACAAATGAAAAGTGATGCAGTAATCGGACCAACATCAGCTTATTTCTGAAAAGCAGCACGGATTCCATAGAGGAATGTCCTGCTTGATCAATTTGCCCTACTGTCTAGAACGGTGGAACCGAGCGATAGAACGAGGTACTTGGTGGGCAAAACCCACATAGACTTCAAGGTCTTCGCTAGTGTGCCTCATCGGCATCTCCTATGCAAGCTCAAAAGTATATGGGTAAGGGGTAAGCTTCTGTAGTAGATCGAACATTTATTGATTGGGCGATTTCAGATTGTCTGCATCGGTGACCAGCAGTCATCAGGGGCAGTTGCGAGTAAGGTTCCCTAGGGCCCCATCTTGGTCCTATTACCTTCCCCATATATATATATATATAAAGTGATTCGGACATGACTTTTTAAAGGGTCACGCAGCAGCAAAAACATCGGCGAAACACAAGTCTGGGCTTTTAGCTAGTACCTATGTCGGAAGTATTGTATAAGGCCTTCACCATATAAGATTCATACTACCTGCAGTACTTCTTGTTTGTAGAATGGGCATTAAGTAGTTATTCCACAGTGGTTGATTGTTTTCGACCCAAATGTTCATTAAATTTCGGGTCTGACCCTAAAAAAAGTCATGTCCGAATCATTTGACTCCATGTGCTGCACTTAAAAATTTCAGAAATTATTTCTCCGATTATTCTCTGGAGTCCATATACCAAAAACCGCATATAGAACGCTTGGGGACACACTGAGGAGCCGAACGCCCTCGTTGCTGCGTCACGAAGCAGCAGAAACATCGGCGAAACACCTGTCTGGGCTTTTAGCTAGTACCTATGTCGGGTCTGACCCTTAGCATTTAGCTAGTTCCTATTTCGGGTCTGACCCTAAAAAGTCATGTCCGAATCACTTGACTCCATGTCCTGCACTTAAAAATTTCAGAAATTATTTCTCCGATTATTTTCTGGAGTCCATATACCAGAAACCGCATATAGAACGCTGGGGGACACACTAAGGAACCGAACCCCTCGTTGCTGCGTCACGCAGCAGCAAAAATATCGGCAAAATACGTGTCTGGGCTTTTAGCTAGTACCTATGTCGGAAGTACGGTATAATATATGTGCAATATACGATTCATACTACTTTAAGTACTACTTGTTTGTAGAATGGGCATAACGTAGTTATTCCACAGTGGTTGATTGTCTAAGACCCAAATGTTCATTGAAATTTCGGGTCTGACCCTAAAAAGTCATGTCCGAATCATCTGACTACATGTCCTGCACTTAATAATTTCAGAAATTATTTCCTTGATTATTCTCTGGAGTCCATATACCAGAACCGCATAAAGAACGCTGGGGGACCCACTAAGGAACCGAACCCGTCGTCGCTGCGTCACGCAGCAGCAGAAACATTGGCAAAACACGTGTCTGGGCTTTAAGCTAGTACCTATGTCGGAAGTACGGTATAATATATGCGCCATATACGATTCATACTACATGTAGTACTACTTGTTTGTAGAATGGGCATTAAGTAGTTATTCCACAGTGGTTGATTGTTTTCGACCCAAATGTTCATTAAATTTCGGGTCTGACCCTAACAAAAGTCATGTCCGAATCATTTGACTCCATGTGCTGCACTTAAAAATTTCAGAAATTATTTCTCCGATTATTTTCTGGAGTCGATATACCAGAACCTCATAGAGAACGCTGGGGGACCCACTGAGGAACCGAACCCCTCGTTGGTGCGTCACGCATCAGCAGAAACATCGGCGAAACACGTGTCTGGACTTTTAGCTAGTACCTATGTCGGAAGTACGGTATAATATATGTGCCATATACGATTCATACTACATGTAGTACTACTTGTTTGTAGAATGGGCATTACGTGGTTATTCCACAGTGGTTGATTGTCTTCGACCCAAATGTTCATTGAAATTTCGGGTCTGACCCACAAAAGTCATGTCCTGCACCTAATAATTTCAGAAATTAGTTCCTTGATTATTGTCTGGAGTCCATATACCAGAACCGCATAGAGAACGCTCGGGGACCCACTGAGGAACCGAAACCCTCGTTGCTGCGTCACGTAGCAGCAGAAATATTGGCGAAAGACGTATTTGGGCTTTTAATCTAGTGCCTATGTCGGAAGTACGGTATAATATATGTGCCATATACGATTCATACTACATGTAGTACTACTTGTTTGTAGAATGGGCATTACGTGGTTATTCCACAGTGGTTGATTGTCTTCGACCCAAATGTTCATTAAAATTGCGGGTCTGACCCTAAAAATTCATGTCCGAATCATCTGACTCCATATCCTGCACTTAATAATTTCAGAAATTATTTCCTTGATTATTCTCTGGAGTCCATATACCAGAACCGCATAGAGAACGCTGGGGGACCCACATAGGAACCGAACCCCTCGTTGCTGCGTCACGAAGCAGCAGAAACATCGGCGAAACACGTCTCTGGGCTTTTAGCTAGTACCTATGTCGGATGTACGGTATAATATATGTGCCATATATGTGCCATATGATGAAGTGTTGCTCACCGATCAAGTTACGGAACATGCTTGTCCCGTTGTACCTTGGGGCTCATTCTAGAGCTCTCGCAGTCAGTCGCATAATAGTAACATATATGATCGATCGAGTACCAACAAAGACAAGGGAAACCAGAATTGCAATTTCTGGCTTATTAGTCGTTATCAGCCAGTCATACCCAATCCCAATTGTGGACCACCTGAGATTCGATCCCGAAGTGGGAAACAGAAGCATGCGCACACACAGATGGTACGGATGTTCCACCACTTTGGTTGACCAAGTGGGTCATAAGCACTTCATCAAAACTAAAGTTCATCAGTGCCTCGCACCTGCCATTCTCTGTCACCGCAGATAGCGTATTTATTCACTCAGGAATTGGCCTACGCCGATTCAATTGGCTTTTCGAAGCGAATAAGCTTCGTATGGGTGGTGGGGTCATGAACCGGCAACCACCTAACCAGGCTGTAATCGGTCGAGCTATAATAGCCGAAGGGGGTGGAGTGCGCATGTTTATATTTCCAGGCCCAGCTGGTGATCAGGGATATAACTGGCCGAATGAAGGCATATAAGCCCGAAACAGTTCTGTATGAGGTTACTCCCAACCTCTGTCGTTTGCCTCTGCTATTATAGCTTGGCCGACTTCGGCCTGGTTAGATGGTTACCTGTTTGTTTCCCCTACCATCCATCCGAAGCTTGTTCGTTTCGGGAAGCCAACTGGATTGGTATGAGTCCATTATCTCTCTGAAAATCCTCTCGTCTGTAGATGAACGCTCACCAATCTCTTTTGGGACGCACTCGTCCCTCTGTGCCTTTGGGCTCCCTCTCAAGCCCCGCAGTCACAGAAAGACTGGTGATATAGGCCGAAAAACGTTACTGACAAAAACAAAGGAGGCAGACGGGTAGGGCTAGCTTATGACAGCTAATAAGCTAGAAATGACCATTCAAGTCTGTCTGGTCTCTTTCGGTAATGTCAATTGTTTCATTCTTGCCCGTTTGACCCCTCTTTATGCAATACAGTTTCCCGTATATCTGACGTCTGAACTACTTCTCTATTTCCCTTCCTACCTTCGCTACGTCCGTGAACATAGAGTGAAGTGGCTGCACCATTTCCAGATTCAGCGTCTATAGGGAGTTGAAGTCTCGTTGGGTCGACCTTCCAATCATAGCCATGTTATAATGCCGTGAAGACTACTGGGGCCAAAAAACGTTACCGATCCCCAACTTTCGTCTCATCCTTTCACAAGCGTCTTAGTTCTTGCTCCTCCCCACCCCTTCTTGCATAATTTTTTTCACTTTTTGTTCTGGTACTCTTCTGTCACTTAGAACGGGCTTGGAGGGTTTGGTTGCTGGATTTCTGACATGACCTCTTTCATTAAACCGAGAGCTTACAACTCATTGGATGTGCTTGTACTTTCACTCACGGTAGGCCAAGTTGAATTCGGGGCCGTTTAACTCCCAGGAGGGTCTTATCACCAGAATGCTTCCTCGGAAGGTCATTAAGAGTTTCCACAGTCAAGTACTAAGAGTTTTAATGGAAGAGGAAGAAGGCACCAACGGAGTTGATTATTTCCTAGGGTTATATCATTAGGTATTTGACACACTCCAAAAGACGTTCTGCTGGTATAAACGCTCTTGAGAATGCCCTCAAAAAAACGTAGATCGGCGGAAAGTCCATTTTGTAAGTCCATACGCCAGTGTGCCCCAAGAGACACAAATGGTCCGAGTGTACCACTGGTTTGTGAGTTTTGGGGAGGATTTAGAAGTTTGCCAAACCAGAGTCTGTTAGTTTCGCTGTGCAAGTTCTGTGTCTAGTCAGACGTGTGCCAGTTCGGAGAACAATTTGTTCAGTTTATTCACATAGGACTAAATTTTATACCGATCTTCAAGTAGCAGGCTTTTTGTTATCTTCTGATTATCCTTTTTCTCGAGGATTGAGGTCAAGCAATGTGGGTGTCAGGCTAGCATGACAAAAAGGTTACAAAACTGAAGCAAAGACTGTGGGAGATGAACCAGAAGCTGCTATCGAGGACCACCACTGGCATACTAATAGCGGTACTCCAACATGAATCCGGTATGGACAAGCAGCTGCCAAGTCCATGGATGTTATTACTATAATTAACGTAGCATATACATATGGGCCGAGAAGAATGCGCAAGTCAAACAAACGTTCGAGTTGCACTCGAAAAACTATCGGTAGACTGGAATCCCCATAAACAAAACGAATTATAGTGGTTTAACTCAACTTTATGAACCTATTTTCCTGTAGTGACTTCATCGAACGAAGACCCAGAGTGCACCCAGAATATGCATAGTCCCTGGGCAATAGATAGCGGTTAGGAGGTAGAGAGGTAAATAGAGGGCCTTCCATTAATTCATTTACCTTGGTGGTTGGCTGGTGGCTCCGCCAAAAAGAGGTTACCTTCGAGAGCTTCGAAAAGGAATAGAACGAAGAGGATTATGGCCGTTGCGAGCAGGACGATAAATATCACTACCGGGAGATAAATGGTCAATAACAGGAAAGGCTTTGCAAGCGTTACTCCGTTCTCTATGTAGTTAACGGTTGCTTGTGCAGAAGTATTCGTTCTATCAACTTGCACATCAAGTTGCTGCCAAAAGCTAATCAACGGACTAAGTACAGACTGTACGTCAACAAACTGAAGCACTTTCTGCAGTATGTCCCTTTCAGTTGCCTCCAGTTTCTTTGTGGCCTCTCCGAACATGTTCAGAATTTCCTGTAGATTTATACCAAATTCGTTGAGAACGAAATTAAGAACTGCCGGTGGGTCCGTGTTGATTGCAGAAGGATCCAAGTTGATTATGAGGACTTGTGAATTGGCCTAAAACAGTCAATTTTCTTTGGTGAAAGGAAAAGATTGAATATTGATGATAGTAAAATAGTTTTCAAGGTATCGTAGAAAGAAAATAAGTATTATTCACGGCATGAAGTTTATTTTGACTCGTGGCGTTTTAAACAGCAAGTAGGAGTGAGCAGCACCAAAATATCTAAAAGCAATATCCCTAAGAATATGGTGCGGTATGACTCCCTGAGTTGCCCAGTTTCATCGGCGAAAATGAGACCACACAAATGTTAACCACAATCAAACCGGGTGAATAGCTTCTCTGAAAATTAGTCATAAACTACAAGACAGTGTTAACACTGACAGTCTGTGAGAATGCCCAGTGATTCCCGAATTTGCGATTTTTATGGTCGGGACTGCTAGCCGCATATTCCAGTCTCGGATGAGCACTAGGTGGAAGTGCGGTTTCCAACAACGACCACCTTATAAGTCTATCCCGATGAAACCATTATTCCTAATAACTTATGCTGTTATTCTTAGAGTCAATATGCATAAGCCCTGGAACAATTCCAACTTGATCAAGTTAACTTAATTTAGATAAGTACGTTAAAAAACTAGTCGAACCTAACAATGCGAGTGAGCATCCAGTACAAAGAAAGTTTTAAGTTCATCCAACTTCGAATTTTAAAGCCACAGAGTCCCATTTTGCTTCTACAAAACTTATGGGCTAAGATAATTTTCCAACCCATGCCTCCTTCTGCAGAATGAAATAGGGCATGTTTTAACTTGATTTTTAAAATCTATAGGTGTCAAACTGGGACTGCCCTCTTATTACGTTTGGTTAGTCTAAATATACGGAAACTATGTTGACGGAGCTACTTAGCGTCCATGTTTATATCTCCTGGAACAAAGAATCGGATACATAGGGTAAAGATTTCTCTGTCAAGTGAGCTTTGACAAAAGATGTACCTGAAGTTTTGCGCACTGCGCATCCAAGTTGGAACCAAGCCCTCGCTGGCAAAGGGTGCCCAATTCGGAGGTGATTAGATCGTAGATTACCTTGAGGGCGCCCTGAAGCCGAGAGACCTGACCAATTGTGTCTTGATTGGTTTTACGGATGAAAAGCATATTGCCGTCAAGTATTTGCACATCCACCTGTAACTGTTTGCCCGTATCCAACAGGCTACGAATATTATATTCTTTTAGCAGGGCGTTCATTGCTTCATGCACTCCACTGGCCAAACTTAACTACAGTGGAAGAATAAAGTGGGACGTGCTGAAGCTCAGAAAGCCCCCTGAGCTGCCACAAATAATTGAACTTAAACATCTTGAGTGAACAAACTAACAACTCGTCGAAAGAAATAAAAACAGAAAACATGGCTTTAAATAAATGGAGCCAAAATTTACGCGTTCAAAACTATCTTTGCTTACCGCCTGGTGAGTTGTCACAATGGGACCTTCTCTAACTTTAGACGTTTTCTATTTTCCAGCGTTCGATATCACCCTTCGATCTAGAGCAGTTTGCCTTAACAAAGAGGATTAGGCTTCACATTTAGAGTTTGGACAGCTGTAGTATTAGAAGTGTTGCTAGTGATAGAACTAGAGTAAATATATCTCAAAAACTCACTCTTACCCAATATTAACCACAGTCGTCTAACCATAACCATATTCACTTAACCCAAGACCAGAAGCATAGCCGCAACCCAAGTGTTAACCTCCACATAGCAGTAAATCCAGTCCTAACTCAAACTGTCAACATAATCCCAATCGTATCTTTAAACCGAACCCTAAACCTAGAAGTAAGTATAACCCCGAACGCAAAACCAAGCATTAGTAAAACTTAAAGTAACCTGCCACGCTCATTAGACCGCAAATTCTCAACTATTAACTAAGAAAACTAATAAAGATACAATACTAAAAATCTCCGAGTTATGTAAAGGTGTTTCACAACCAGTTCTGACATCCCCACTTATGACCTATGGGAGTTACTGTAAATCGGAATATTCAGCCTTCTTCTATGACCCACCGTGAAATTTATTTTTCAGTATTCCATTGAATTTCACCCTATCAGGTGCTTCTTTTGTTATTTATTTTTCCTAGGTTTATACTTCATAGAAATTAACTTTGATCAGGGCAAAGTGTTATGGGCACAAATGCCTTGTCAACGAACTGGTGCCAGAATATATATTTGAATTTCCAATAGGCAAATCTAAATCCTGCGCGCTATTTTCCGAGTTCGCAGAGCCAACAAAAAGTTTCCTTTTGTAAATAATTACTAAACACATTTGAACCCCCTGTGAAATGCTGGGTGGCCTGGATGGGATTCGAACCCATGACAACAATGGCAAGGCTTGAGTATAGGAAACGCACTAATTGATTAAACTTCCGACTCCCGGTCGGGTCCTCCTAGGTAATGTACCCAGAGCATTAATGCTGCTCACGCCTTTTCCTTGCCGGCGTTGGTTCAAATCCCATCAAGAGCACCGAGTTTTTCATAACTAAGTCAAATGAAGAGCTTTTGTCGACCGAATTCGGAAAGTCCCGTAGCGTTCCACGTATGACGGGAAGACATGTATTGCACTTCCTCATTTCAGATCACTAGTTTTCCAAAATAAAGTGTCACGTGCCATGGAAAACTTTAGCAAACACTACTGACCTTTGCATACCTTTTTAGCCAGGAACGCTTAGCTTCGCTAAGTGCTCGGCAATCTGAAGTCTATCAGAAACACCTCTGGGATGAAAAAGTAATGTCTGAGTAGATCGGGGATCGCGCCGATCATCGAAAAAAACCACCATAGACGAGAGTCATGCGGATCAAAAAACACTCAGATTTGGGAGAAGCATCTGGTGTCATTTACCGTATTCGATGCCACAAGTGCCATTGCAGTTACAATGGCAAACGCTACGTTAGTTAAATTTACGAATACACATGCATAAACTTGCGATGCACTGGGGGACCTACTATCCACACGTTCAAGAGAGTAACTCAATATGACCTCGAGTGCAAAATGTTTCTTCCCTTGACAAAACAAAACAGGTCTGATCCTGCTTGGGAATGTCAATTCAGCAAACTGGGATATCGATATGCCTTCAGCTTATTATGCGCTGAGCTCTCACTGCTTAATAACATGACACTCCTTCGGAAAAATGCGCAAGCTGTTGACGCCATAACCAAATACTTGAGAGGATGTTGTACATTCAGTAAGTTACCCATTCATGATTCGGTCTGAATCGTTTATATACCCCCTCACTCTTGGCAGGAAAGCTGGAACTGTTATTTTCATCCCACCTAATGCCATCAGTCAACCATAGCCGAGCCCCAGGTATGAAGGACCTTAAGTTTGAAGCTGGTTTCCTAAAAGATTAAGCATTGAATTCAATCACTACCAGTGAATTGCAATCATCACAAAATCTCTTCTAAGACTGGGTGTTCTTCTTTGCTTGGTTGACGATGAGTGTCCTAGGTCGCCAAAGTAGTTAATTGTTCGTTATAAAGTCGCACATGTAGAAAAACAACGATACGGAAGATAAAAAAGGTTGTTTGGATGATCACAGCTCGAAAACCTGGAAATCCGAATCTTTCATTGTCACCATATTGTGATCAAGAGTCTAAAACCAACTATTAGGATGTGGGTTTTCAATCATTAACGAGATGGCAACATCAGATGGAATAAGCTTTCACCAATCCGATTAAGTTGCAGGATGGAACGTAGTCGAGTAGCTTGACTCTGCTCTAGCTTAGATTCAAGCCCATTCGCCTAGAAGTCTATTGCAGAAAGGCAAATGATGGCGAAGAGAAGTCCTTACACTAGGTTTCCCCTCTGTAGTCTTTTTTAACTTAATCATTTATGTGAGACAGCCTCTGTTGATCCTGATCCTAAACACGGAATGATTGAATACGCTTTGTGGTGTTTACTTACTGAGTAGAATTTTCGGTGGGCACTAGAAAAACCAATTTTCGAAATGAAGTCCGCATTCATATCCACATTCAATTTTCTACAGGTCCGCTCGGCACGCTATTTATATTTTAAAGCAAACAATTCGGGTTGTCCTTACTAGTTTATCTACTTCATAGACAGTGATAAAGGTCGGCTATTGGAAATTGATGCCAAAAAAACTAAGAAGTAAATTTAAGGCTTAAGTGACTCCGCATAACCGAAAGGGGAACACGGTTTACCCGGAGGAGGATAACCATTTGTGAACATCTTTTCAGACTAACCATGCAGGATTTTCTGTGAACTCGGGATCCACTGTTTTACCAGCTGGTTTGCAATTAATATGCAAATGGCTTGCATCATTCGGGTCGGGCGGTAGAAAATTTACGGGAGGCGTTGAAAGTTCCGAAAATGACAGAATTCTCCTCATGCATGCTTTTCAATAGCATCGAAGTAGTTATAACTTAAATTGATGCAGATTTGGACCTTAGATTTGGGTTGATAATCTTTACAACTATCTTTTTTACTCTAACTAAAAGCTACAAAATTAAACGATATTTCCTCTTGATTGTAATTGTCTGTATAAAAGATCATATATTTTATTTCTTATAATTTCATATTTGGGGAAGGCCACGTAAAACGTTTTGGGACATGCATTTTTATTCATTCAAATATCAAAAGCCAATCAAACGGTACGCGTTATTCAAGTAGCAGCTTATTCCCAATTCTGAATAACATCGATGACGTGGAAACCGGTTTAGTGTAACGCAAACCTTCTAGCATATAAGAGGTAGCTTCAGGATATACTGCTTTGCAAATAATTCCTCAAATTCATTTAAGTAAAAGTTTTTAGTCCAACGCATCTCCCATTTACTATCTTTGTATTCTAAAGGATTCATCCAGCCCATTAATGTGTACCATGCGAATCATGCCCATTTACTAAAATGAACTTTCGAGTAAACAAGTAAAAATAAGGTTGTCATGGTAAAAATATAACCTTACATTTAGATTCCCATCAAGCTGAGCAACAAACTGCTCAGTGAGCGCTACGCCGGTACTCGTTCCAACCTTCAGGAAAGTAATAATTTTGTCTTTAGTGTATTGTACTGCGCTGAGTATTGAGAGCTGTTTTGTCGATGCCTCTACTGAGGCCGAAGTGGTTCCGGCCGGACTTGAAGAGGCGAGGGTGCTTGCAGGTAACGCTCCGCCGTAGAGGTAGACACATATGCTCACCAAAAGTCCGAAGAGGAACACACCGGAGAGGACAGTCAGCAGCAAGTGACATATTCGCATACCCCTGTGAGCCCCTGGAGATTGCAGCAGGTTTAAAATAGCCCCGTTGTTAAGTTGATCCAATAGAGAGGACCGCGAACTGCCGTAGGAACTGATCATGTCAGAGCCCGCCTGGTTAGGGGTAAAATATACCCTCTTCAGAAGAGGGGACTGTGCATCAAGTAAAAAGGCAACAGTAACACAGTGAGAGAACACACCTTTAGATATTTATTAATTTTCTGCAAGTAATTCACGATCCGGCTGAACTGCCATTAAAATACGATAGAATACAATCTGTCTAAGCTCTTTACGGAAGGATGACCTAGAGAATACCGTCAAAAGGAAGGTTTTCGAAAAAAAACGGATCGAGAACTCTCTCCCAATTTACTCTAAGAGGGCAGAATTCCTCTTAAATAAAAACCAGATACCTTAAGATATATCCTGTTTGTTAATTAATCTTGTAGATCACTTACTAAAAGGTAAATATTTTAGGTAGATACGAATTCTACGTACCGACTTCATTCCCCAGTTTGTGCCGTGAATCCTATCTATGAACTATCGCAGTCAGTCAACCGTTTGTGCACATTACACTTTATTCCGTATTCCTGGCCCTTAAGGTGAGCTTATTTTAGGCCAAGTTGGAATTTCAAAGCAGAACCCATGGACACCGAAGCTAAAAAGTTTCATCGCCCGAGATCAGCGATTTTAACCAGTGTATGCAATCAGGTTATAACTATTTTTAAAGCGGGGAATGTTCAATAGGGGAATTTAGGAAATTCAGAACCGAGCTCCTACAGTTAACTTGACAAGCGTGAATATACTATGGTAAGAAATCTCTAGGGTACCACCTTTTTACCGCACGTGGACCTTGTCCTACTTGATTTACTGTACTGAAATTTAACAATTCGGTCGATACCCGAGACAATAGAAGTTTGGCCTCGATAGGTAATCATCGGACAGGTAAAAGTATACGACGGGCTTTGAGATTGCGAGACAATTGGAAGAAATTAGATCAAATTCTGAAGGATTCACTATACTGACAGCACAGGTAATATCTAAAAGCACAGACACGCATTTACTCTATCTTGTGCCACTGTATTGCACAGCTGCAAGTAGTTCGGCTCATCAGAGGATCCCCAGCGTTCCCGATGTGCTTCTTTATCAATTTTCGGACAAACCTTAAAAAGGTTTGTCCCGAAGTGTTTACTCTAAGTACCCTTATTAATTTCCGTCGAAAGTCAATCAATTATTCAAATACCTTGAAATGCAGTAGGATAGAGCAACCAACGGAAAAATAGAAACTGAGTGAATAATCTGAATGGGAGAAAATCATATGCCATCGATCCCTTCATTTCCATGGATGAGTATCCAGCCACTTGATTTTGGAAGGGGTGTACGGATTGTCAGAGGTGGGGACCCACATTGCAGTTGCATGGTCACCCTAGGTTATTTGATGCGGTTGGACTAACATTCAATTACTTTGCACTGACGGGGATGCACTGCCAACAGTGGCTTCTCATAATTTTGTAGCACAGGTGATGCGAAGTGGGAACACTAGCGCAGACACACCCCTGCCGCTTAAAATATATGAAGGGGAATACACCAAAGGCCCCCACCCAAACCATCGGTAAACACTGTGGGTGGTACAAGCTTGTGAACCCCTCTCAGCCATTCGCATCTGTGGCCCCATAATTCCGTGATCGGCACGGTATTTACACCCTGGTAACCGTCCTTGACTGTCGGGGTAAACCAGGTTAGGGTGTCCGGCGTGTTTGCGTGCGTCTTCATATACGATTAGTCCTTGAATAAGTTCTCATCCTCCCCCCAACCCCGAATATGCAATTATCGATGCAGCTCAAGCTAATTCGGGTCATCATTTAACTAAAAAATCTCGTCATCCATAGTCGAATCCCGCAGTCGCCTCGGAGGGATAACCAACCTTGTTTACGGATAGAAGTACGTATTCAGGGAGTAGGAAAAAATTTTCCCGAAAATTGTTGCTGCCAATGCCTTCAAAAAGTCAAGTTTGGCTTGTGGGCGCAAAATATGCCCTTGAAAAAAAGACAAGACGACCACCTTCATCCACAGCCCCATACCTCAATACAGGCTGCCAGAGTGAGTAAGGTCTGTCGGGCAGCCTGAAATGTTAGTTCAAGTTGAGATAATCCAATGGCAAACCGTCCCGAAAAGAGGATGTATTTGGTCGCCTGCGAAATGGCGCGCTACAAAACTGGCATTGTGGCTCTCAATGAGACTCTTTTCTCCGAACCGAGACAACAGGATGTGTGCTAGCTACACCTTCTCCTAAGGCCGGCCTCCAAACGAAATGGTAGAGTCGGCTTCGCCACCAGGACGTACATTGTGGGCCGGCTCTCCTGGCTGTCACATTATCGATGATTTTCTAGTGGCCCTGAGGCTGCCACACTGCGGAAACGCATTTGCTATTGTCGATAGCGCCTTTGGCTTAGCATGACCGGTACGGAGTGAATCCCACCCTCAGTACACATATTGCTGACAACAATTCCTCCTTTGTACATACATAAGTCATCCGATCGACATGTAAGTTAGTTGAGTTTGACATCCAAAATAAATAAACCGAAGAGAATCCCACTGGCAACTCTTTCGGCACTGACCATAATAAACAAGTAAGAATCAGCTTTCTCTACCTTTAGAATACCTAAAATGGTCATTTCAGACAACGATCCCAGACCTCAATAGTGCAGAATTGATTGAAGTTATGGAGAAAAAAAATTGACTTAGGCAGTAACTAACAGCCCTACACCACGCACCTTTCAGTGACCCCGCAAAGAGCGCAGTTCTGACAATGAAACATGGATTATTCAAACGGAAGTAAGCGGACTTACCTACGAATCTCTTACGATTTTTGTTCAACTGCTGCATAACATCGGATGACTAAACCAGTCCATCCTCTTTAAAATTGATGTTCTAGAGGTGGCTGCACACACGACTTGACCTGCTTTATTCTTCAACGCACGATAAACTTTCCGTAAAACAAACAAAGATGAAGGCACGATATGGCAAACAGACCAGCCCTTGGACCTTCACGTTCAACGAAAATGTCTAGACGTGTTTGGGATCCCAAGAGAAATGGTGTCTGCGGGTAGTTAGAAGAATAGCGGGCTAAATAGGACAATTAGGACAATAGGCGTGCTGATGTCTGCACTAGGTCCGCAGCCGTCCGCGTGCACAAATTGCAGCGTTCTAGAAATCCAGACTAGCAGCTAACCCTGAGGTTGATTCCGCAGTCCCGATGACAGAAGATCCACTGTTCACACGGAACAGTATGCCGACAGGGGCGTATTTTCCAGCATCCACCTACTATCCAGCCAGTACTAACGTAGGGATGGAGGAAGCACTAGGCCCACCAAGTGGCGCAAAGGGCGAAAATACCATTATGAGATGATCGATCCGTATCTAGCAAACGATCCAAAGTTTTCAGGACTGTATCGATTAGAAGATTAATTAACGTTCCATTATTGTCTAGACTGTTATCTCCGCGTTCCCGGTAGTGCCCCACCTCAGGGCGGAGGGCTGCAAGTGCATACTGCCAGCACTGAGGAGAACTCATGTCACATGCACGTGATTAGCTCTCACATGTGCCAACTGTTCACGCTTCAGCTTACGCCAGTTCTACCCTGCTGTCGTGTCCCATAAAATTTGCCAATTGTGCTGTTTTCTGTGTTTCATGCATGGCCTGCCTACAACCAGTCTTTTGAATGTATACAAGACAGAAAGAAAATTCTATGAAGACCTACACGTCCTCTTAGCGACCGTGGTGAGGGCGGACAAACAGATTGACCTTGGTGACTGCACTGTCTGCGTCGGCGTAGAATATGCTGCCAGGGAGGGAGTGCTCGGTTTTGTTGGGGTCAGGAACAGCAACATCAATGAACTTGCCATCCCTGTGGGATGCACGGAGCACAGGCTTATAATTACTAACTTCTTCTACCTTCTGATCCAATAGAAGGCGAAGTGTATGCACCGTCGCTCGTGCCCCTGGCATCTGCCGGACTGCGCCCTAGTTGAGATGCGTAACCATCATGACCTTCTAGTGACTAAGACGATTTTTGGTGCCAACTGCTGGACGGATGAACGTCTTGCAACCTTCAAGATGGGGCTTTAACTGTAACTGCGCTGGTCACCGCAAGCAAGTTAAATACTGTAATATTTGGTGTGGTTGAACACCGATTGGTTTTCAGCAGCTACGTTAGCTGCAAACTGGAAGGAATACCTAACCTGGATGCGGAAACCACTGTCACAATCCAGTAGTGGGATGGAAGCTCTTGGCAGCGTACGTATTCAGCACCATGATTGAGTTGATGAAAATGACGCAGAAATCTGAACTCTACTCTCCGGGAAACGCAGGCTGCACATAACCTACGCCGTGAGCCAAAGCAACGCCAGTAAGGTCGCATACTTCCAATGCTAACACCTCGTGTAACAAAGACTGAATACGACACAGAACGACTGGCTGGCTCGCTAAGCTGCGCAGATCGAGAAATATGTTGACCGTGGTGAGATGAAAATTTATTTGTGGCTAACGAGGCAGTCTACAGTTCACAATCCAACGAGACTGCCATTGCTGAATCAGGAGGTAGCAACCCTCCTGGCGGAAAATTTAAAGAGTCTGGAGTGCTGAGCTGCGCACATCCAGGGCCTCCTCAGCTACCTTTCGAAAATCTACGTAAGTGATATCAATCAAATTCCTCAAGTGGATACCAACTGTTTCCTTCTCTGGGCAATCAGAACTTTTCACTGAAAAAGCAGCGGAAGCAGACATAATTTCAGTCAAGTTTACATTTAAGATGTACAGGGGAATACGTGGTAGTAAGGACACGTCTCAAAAAGACTTCAAGGGCGTCACCATTGTGAATATTTATGATAAAAAGAGAATTAGCAACGCCGTAATAACCCTCAAAAGAATTTCTCTTTTTACACTTGCAGACAACCATTTAGCTCGCGTTATATTCAACCGCAAGCCAATGCATTGACAGCAGGGACATCTTCAAAGAACGCAAGGTGATTTTAAAAATCACTAAGAAGCCACAGACAATATTTTCAATCAGTCGCCGGGAAAATGCAGGTAGTCTCCGCAATACTTTCATCCATCTGATGAAGGCTTTCAACACGCTAAAATTGTGATGGGCTCTGGAAAATCAATATGAAATTCTGATGTTCACAGTGACTCACAAACATGGCAAAACAATTATGCGACGCAATGATAGCTCGCGTCATGGACAACGAAGCGATCTCAAAAGTAGGATGAAACAGGGTTACGCACTTGCTCCCACTCCTGTCATTCTCATGTTCTGCCCCACCATACAGCTTGAAACCCACCATGAGAAGCTGATGGGGATCGACATGGATGAAAAACTGGCGGAAAACTGCCTGACATTCGTAGCCTTAAAGTACCTTCTAGGTTTCGCGGATGTCTAGGTACTAAACAGCACAACGTACGAGTACGTGCAGCGGAGTGTGAACCTCTTCGTCTCCGGCTGCTCCAACTTTGGTATGACGTTCAACAGGAAGAAAAATAAATCCTGTACAAACCGGCAAAAACTGCAGACTACACCGAACCCCGTACTAGCGTCATTGTAATTAACCTCGCAAGAGCGGGAAATATTGTGGAAACGGAGAGTACAATTTCAGAGGACATCCAAATCGACGCGGAAACCGAAGTCGATCTTCCAATCCAGCCAGACCCTCGGCCAGCCATAACCATCCCGTCAGGAACCGTTGCGGAATCTTCCATAACGAAAATTGAAGACATACAGGGCTGTTTTCTTGACGGGAACATTTCACTGGACGTAGGCGTGGGCTATTCATCAAAGTCAAGCAAGAATCCCCCTCAGCAGCCTCTGACGCATGCTGAAATTGATCTGACAGAAAGAGATACCAGACACCGAGTTCTTGGAAGAAACCAACGTCTTCAGTAACCACGCCTGCTGGGATAAATCCAAGGACGGTTGAATGGCCATCTTGGGAGGATGGAACAGGAGCAGCTAACTAATTTGCGATATATTTACGGGTAATCGCAGCCAAGGCCAACAAATGCGTTGCTACAAGGATATCCGGAAGACTTATCTGAAGCATCTGCATCTTAATCTAAATTTTTAAGAGGACCTCGCTTAAGATATAAAGATATGACGCACTTTCGTAAGGACGGGAACACTTACCTTTGAAGCCACCAGAATAACAATGTTCAAGGCAAAGAGAGAGGTCTGGACATTTAAAGATCTACGGACAAATAAAGAAATTCCTCAACCCCTGGTATCGTGTTCACACTGTAAACGAACTATGCGATCAGATATCGGTATCGTTAGTCATCTGTGGATGCAATACAATTGAAGGACGTCCAACTCTCCATTCACGAACTTTAAATACTACGCTCACGGCTAAAACAGATCTTCCTGTAAGGCATTACCACCATAACATTTATAACTAGCAATTCCAACTCAGTTACAACCTGTCCCCCTTGCTACCGCAGTTGTAAGCTAGGGCTCAGCTTCTTTTGTTACTGTTAAATCCATGGCGCTTCGACCAGTGAATCAGCGCTGTGAGCCCCAATCCGCACCCATCGATTCCTCCTCATCTGATGAAACTGCCCCAAGCCACTTAGCCTCTGCATGGGCTTATTCGACCCCATACTCATCTGTGGAAACCTTTATTGAAGAACTCAATGTGCATCACTTCTGTAGCAAGCATTCGATCCACTTGGCTATCGTTGAGATGGTTGGTGATAAGTGGCTTGTAAGCACATTTGTAGCTCACTTAGGTGGGACGCGTGCACTTTGGAGTAGCCTAGCACCGGAAGTAGGGACCATGTCGTGTGTGCCACTCGCAGGCAGGCCGTTAAGCTCTGTCAGCCATTCCACCTTAGCCCGCCTCCAGTCCTCCAACTATTATTTTAACTCGGAGCCATATGGATGACGGAGGAGTTAGGGTGTTAGATGCTGAAAAAGTTCGTCTTACTAATTGACGCACAAGTCACCAGTGCTGCACCCGTTTTATACGGCAGGAGGCGGACGCCGTCAATTGTACCTGTAGACTGTTCCCTGACTTTGTGCCATGACAGTGCGAAGTTATTAAATGCCCAAAGGGCCAAACTACCATCGCATCCGCAGGTTTGGTTTCGGTTTTCAAAGTACTTTCTAGGGCATCCTCAGTGGTCAATGAACTATGCTGAAGCGTTTCGTCTTCATCCATGTGGTACCCAGCATTCGTCAGATGTTTGGCTAAGGAACTGCTCATTTTTTCGTCACGTCCGCCGCAAGGTATACCCGTAATTACTTTCTCATTCTTTTCTAAAAATTTCCACCTGTTCGACCAACGAAAAAGATTGTTTAGGGTCAAATGACGAAAACGGTCTTCATCACATTAGTCTCTGAGATCATCGGAGTGCATTGGTGGAGAATGTTTACACTTAACAGCTGGGAACGTCTGCAACACGGCCTATATGGGCATCCATTTCTTAAAATATGTATAACATTGACTTAAAACGGCGATCTAATGGATGAATTCTTTTACGCTGCTTCAATTTATATATGTTTATCTGGTTTCTAGATTATATTCTGGCAGTCGAAGTTGGTTTGTTTACTTGTGATCCCCAAATGGTTGCCCAGAGGATCACAGCCAATCAATATGCCTGCTTCTGTTGGCGGGGTTCGAGGGTGAGCCCTAAGGCAGAGCAGGACAAGTGCGTCCCGTGCCCTGTGAGTAACCATCCACCAATGTTGATATTCCCGATCGAAACCGGTAAGGCAATGAGCCTGTGGCTCAGTGGATAAAGCATTGTTCTTCTAATCAACAGGTCATGAACTCGATTTTTGGATGGTGCAATACCTGGGTTGGGGAACGGCTGGCTGATGACGGCTACTAAGGTATAAAGGGCCATTTCAGTCTCCCTTGTCTTTATCGATGATGTTCTTATACCTGTTTAGTTAGAATTTCTGTAACTCCGGAATAAGGGCGTCGCCCATAAGTGAACTATAGGTGAAATTTGCTTACTATGGCTACCAGAATACCCCGCGGTAATGTACTGCCTGAGGTATAGAGTGTACCTTGACCCCCACAATCATCGGGTCAAGTCCCCGTCGGAAGGTGAATACGAATGACATCGAAGTTAAGAATTTAATATGTGCCGAACTCTGAGCTGTTCCTTCAGGCAGCAGTGGGACTGACGAGGCCTTGGTGTATGCTAGCAGCGTTAAGTCATGCCTCAGAGAGAGCATCTCGTGGTCTGCTGCTGATTATAGGTTTGTGAGAACGCGTTTAAGAGGTTTGTGACCTATTTCGCGTGCACTGTAGCACGTGAGATAAAAGAGCTTCTTATGATTTTGTTGTTTGTGACTGTGTTGTAGTCAGTCAAGATAGTCGTTCGGGAGGACAAAACTTGACCCGGGAGCACTCACAGTAAAAGAAGACGATTTTGAAGGAGTAGATCGATGAATAAAGACGACAGGCCGCAAAATTACAGCGAGTTGATACTAAGAGAATGGGTAGAACGTGTGGCACAAGGCAGAGTTTGGACCACTGAACACATAGATGGGACATAGTACACCGATGGTGTGATGCGTTAAGACCTCTTGTTCAAATTGCTGCATTTAGTATGATGATATGAATCGTGCAGAAATACCGGGAAAAGACCATCAGATAGGTGCAGTGACATGGTTTAATCAGTGTCATTGAGTTCGCACAGCGATAGGAGAGCCAATAGCATGTCCAACGCACTGCATATTGTTGAATGTGGTAGAGAATAGGTTTACTGTCCTTTTAAGTTCGAGGTAAGGTATATTTCAGAGCATTTCGGACGTTAAAAGCTAATCATCAATGGCAGTGGAAAGCGAAACGTGTGAGGGAAGGAGGGGTACTCTCAGTACTGTAGAAATGCCCTGCACATTTTGGTTGAAGCTTTACCTTGAATCTTTAGACTGCGTTGCCAGACTAGCTAGTTTTAGGGTATTTGATGCACTCTCCTTGAAATGTTGATGGGATTCCAAAATGTTTACACACTGCATTAAATCCAAAGTTTTCATTCCGGTTGCCATTGTACTTACGAACCGATTGATGTACCTGGTTTAGTATTCACTGCGAAGCACTGCGCCAAACACGCCTTTATCTTTCATCTACCAACGCATCAAGTCACAGATAGGTTACAGTGATCATACCAGCATGCTCTCTGGCTGATGCCTCAACCGCACCTTTACGCAGGCTGTAGGATCAAATCTTGCTGCCAGTTTAGACGACTCCTCTCACATTCGATGTGCATTCACGAACCTGCATGTGCACCGGCTCAACTCAATCATTACATCGTTAGCTTCACGATCGATAAGATCACTTAACCCTGTGTCAGGGAGCCGTGGTTTGCCCTCACATTTGTTCAACGACCTGCCACGTCAAGGTTACTTATCATCCCTGTGAGCGTTCCAAGAGGCACTGACTCAAAGGTTCAGGGATAAGTTGAGAAAAGTCCTGATAGAGTGATTTAGGAGTTCCATGGGCCATTCGGCTGTCAGCAGTTCACCCATTGAATTCACCTGCAGCCACCATGACACTGAAGGGAAAAAGCCAGGTTGGCTTAAACTGCGATTTTTAAAAGTTTCGCCATAAGGCATTTTAGACGAGTTTTCTGATAAGAAGTTAATGAGTTCAATTTTGTTACGGCACAGCTTAGTCTGTGCCTCAAACCCATTTGTCTTACGAAGTGATACAACATATTTGACTGTCAACATTGCAAGGTCGACGTACTTTATGGATTCATTTTTATCGATAATAACCTATAAGTTCGTTGACGAACGCTCACCGATCGTTAACGGAACTCACTCGTCTCGTTCTGCCTTGATACTCATTCCCGAGCCCAACCATTAACCACATAGCGGCTAGTAGTAGTAGTAGAAGTAGAGGCAGCTGAGCAAAGCCGACAAAGACAAGGGAGACTGGAAGGCCATTTCTGGCTCATTAGTCATCATCAGTCAGTTATACCCAACCCCTAGGAGATGCCCCGTCTGAGGCTCGTGTGTTGCGGGTTCGATCCTCAGGCGGGGCACCGCCTGGGGTTAAGTATGACTGGCTGACGAGGGCTAATGAGCCAGAAATGCCCATTCCAGTCTCCCTTGACCTTGTCGACTTTGTTCAGTAACCTAAAAGTTCTCATATCGTGGAAAACTGTGCTTTTACTGTCATACTAAACAAAAAGGTGTTATACAATTTTTGTCTTACATAGATGTAAAAATTATCTTTGGGAATTTAAAAATGTTATCATATATCGGTCTTTTAAACAAGGTAGCTAAAATGTTTACTATAAGTTAGCATATGTATTTTTGAAGAAGTAAATGTTCAATATTGTTCTTATATATTCGATTTTTAGTCATTGATGAGTGCTTACCAACAATGACAGAGACAATGGATTGATAATTTCTAGCTTAGTTACCATAATTAGCCAGAGCTACCCACATTACGGGCTCTATATCTAAAATTCGAGCCCTGAGGTAGACTCCATTCAGGTTTTAACAACTTCTGGAGGGTCCTAAGTTATTCTTCGATTTCCACTCGACGAGAAATTCTCACAGCCTAGTTAACCTGAAATATGAACTTTCAAAATGTAACGCTTGGTTGGAGACGTCAAACCGATGGCATTCGACGCAAACTTTACTTTCTTCAGGGCATAGAAATAATTTTGAGAAATCAGCTAACGAAATGCTGTGTTTGAATGTTATAGTGTGAAGGACTGAATGTTAACTGAAGTCAAAAAACATTTAGCACCCTAAAGACAGAATTTTGAAGATTTCCATGTCCTCAGGTTCAGAAGTAACTAATAAAGGTTATTTAAATAAGTATCCAAAGGAAAGCTTTGGATATTAATTGTGGTGAAAGCAGATATTATCGAGTTATGTTTAAGGAAGAGTTTCTCATGCGCAGAGGTGAAATTGTAATTAACTAAGTGAAGTATGTATCACATATCTCTTTTGTGTTATTCAGTTACTTTTAGTCTGCGAAAGTATTTTCATGCAATTCATAGGAAAGCTCTGTAAAAATGTAACTTCTGACAAAATAAGTAGTTGTTTACAAAGCTATATTCATGCACTAGCTTGTGTTTTATTAGTCTTGATTTTACAACTTCTATACATTACCATTGATTGTCAAAGCTGGTTATCGGCAAAATCGAAACCGTACCAGTAAGCTTGAGCTTACTTGTTGCCCACATCATCCCTTCTTAAGATAAATACCACTCGGGAATTTAAGTATCTATTTCAGATGAGACGCCGTCCAAAACTATTACATTCACCCATATTCCGCACTTTCACTGCGGACAGCATATTCGTACCGTATGCGGAAATTAAGCTGACTAAAATGGGCAAAATAAAAATCAAAGTGTTTACGTCCAGGTTTCTCTTAGAGTCTTAGCTTTAGCCTCTTGCAGCTGGTACATAGTAATGACCAATTATTTAAAAACAAGGTTAATTCGAAAACAAAATAAGCATGGGAGTGGCTATGGCTGTCTTTTTTGGCACCTTAATATGAACTGGGACCATACGAGACAGAAGTAAAACCGATAGCATAAAGGAGCAGCGATAGTGATCGGTAATTCAAGAAAGTCAACGAAGTAGCAAGTATGGTTCAATGACCGCCTTCAATGACCTAGTGGCATTCTTAACTTAAATTAAATTCGGAGACTTAATTCAAAAATCAATATTATGACAGTCTGCTTGTCAGTTTATGACCTGTACCACCGTGTGCTCTCCTTAAACCTTCGAATATGCAAGAAATATATGAAATTTGTTGGCGGCATTTACACTTATTGTCCATTTTCATTTCTATAGCCGCATAACTGTTTATCTTACCATGGTTGTATTGACCAATTTGTTGCTACGTCCTCTTGTCTGCGCTTTTCTGTAACACGAATCGTTACAGCGACTGCAGCAGGCACACGTTATCACTACCACCACAAGGCAGCAAAGGCACATGAACACGAGAATGGTGATGATGATAATGCTGACTATGGGACTACGGTTTGGTGCTTTGCGAGCCGCGGCAACACCTGTCTCACCACCGCCTAGATCTGCTGGTAGGAATTGAAGCAGTTCCAAGTTTACACCTCCACCTGGCTGAAAGAGCCTTCTTTCCAGGAGACGGAGAAAGTACTGCGAAGTCAACTGCAAGTCGGCGAGCTCAATCACGGTGGAGGAGTTAGTCTGGACGACTTCGAAAAACTCGTCTAGAAGACCGCAGTCTTCATAAGGCACAGCCCAAAGGAAAGCGGCAATCCCGGCGACGAGAAGTGATACCTGGACAAATGTGAGCATCTATAATGACATCAAAACAAGATAAGGGATATGAATCGTGATCAGTATAAGCATTTACTGTGCTTTCTTGAGTACTGCTTAAATGCGTGCTTCACTTTAAATAGCGAAATGGAAAAATGGATTCAAGAGGAAACAGTGGAATTTTCTATCTTTAATTATAGCAGTTAAGTATTCCCATCGCGATTTGTCGTGACGTAGATGAAACCTATAATGACAAACTCAGTCCCCTATACTTACGAGTAAAATCTAAACTTTAGGAGGAAGGGTAGGAGCAAGAAGTCAGGGTTTCATGTTTTATTTAAAGGCACGAAGTTGGAACCCTTCAAACATATGTTTTCAATATGAAGTAAGTACAGAAAAAAATATTTCAATATTAAATGAACTAACTTTTGACGCCCTAGCAAGGTTAGATTCATAGAATGTTGCTTCAGTATACTCTCTTGAAAATACTATTTAAGATTCAAGCCTTTTTTTCAATTTGCTCCACGGAATCACCAAGATGAAAAAACAATGATTAAGATGCTGAACGGGCACATCTATCCGTGCTATCCTTTCCTTAACATAGGTAACACTCGGGAGTTTATTAGTCATGGTCTGTAAAAATGACAAATGGTCACAGAGACGTAAACAAAAACGAGCCCTAAAATCATGCTATGCGTTGTCTGATATCTGCACCGTCTCAGAAACCACCATGTGCTAAGTTCACTCAGCATGGATCAAAATCACCTATTCAAATTCACGGACCAGCCCCTGTTTAGGCTGTCAAATAACTTTTTGAGCTTCAGTAACAATAAACTCTATTTAATTTCCGTAAATTAATGGTTGATTACTGCGGCATGGGTTTCGAATGCAAGGTAATGCGAATAAAGTAAAGTAAATCGTAATTTGCTTCTGAAACCTGTGGTTCGAACAAACGGAAAAAATCCCAAGACTTAGAAGGGAATTTGTGATCAGATACAAATGCACTTAACGTAACCCCAGGGCATAACACTGCCATCCACCATCCCATTGGCAAAAACGTTACGGGAAACCAAAGGTTAGGAGGTGTGATCTATTCAAGGTTAGTACCTTCTCTATTAGGCTTTTGAGACTAAGTGCACAGCGTTAGGTAAATGCACTGCCATTGCAAAAATTAAACTCCTATTTATCCCACATCATCGATTAAAATTTTTATCCAGCGAAAAATCCCATGTAAACGTTGAAGAGGACGGGTTTGGCGAAAGTACTTTTTCGAGTATTCGTCCTCGGGTTTCAACCCTTTCCCCAATAAATATACTTTGGTGGCTGTACTTACCTCTCACGCTGTACTCTAATTTATATTACTGGGCAGGCCCTGAGGATAAAAAAAGCGAAAAATGTAATTTTGCTGATCATGACCTCTTACATTTTTTTTGTTAAAGCGTTTGAAAATGCCAGCATTAATATATGCCCGAGTTCCACACTTGGGATAGGGTATGACTGTCGGTTCCCCTATTTG
>WEDG01007795.1:0-65235 GCA_017591395.1 Schistocephalus solidus
GCCTGACTAAAGTAACCTGCTAGTGAGCAGGACGGTGGTGATGTCTTAATGTGGCCTTTATGGCAGTCCCACTCTGTGGGATCCGAGCCAGGTGTGGTGGTACGCCCAGAGGCGGCTCCGGTCGCACAATCCACCTGTGCCCTCTCCCATCTCCGGTCTTCTTGACTGTGTCATGAGACCGGGTTCAAGTCGGGGAGGAGAAGAGAGAACGGTAACGTTGAGTGCCGCGGTTGGAAGGTTGCCAACTGACAATTACACTCAGATCTCGCAGTTAGTCCAATGTGTGTTTTGTGGAGTGGCTGACTGCTGGTCTGAGAGTCAGGCTGCGATGGCTCCTTCTTAACATGACCTCTGGCCTTCTCACACATGTGAGATATAGGCCATTCAACCCCCTGTTTTGTGAAATCCTCATCAGCCAGTCATACCCAACCCCAGGTGTGGAACACCTGGGATTCGAACGCGTCACCTTTGGTATTTGAGTCGAACGCTCTACCATTGAGCCACGGGCTCGTTGCTTTGTCGGTTGCGATCGGGAATATGATGATAATGTGTGGCTCGTCGATCTGCTTAAGGAACATTTATGTTCCCTTGTGCCCTAGAACTCAGACTAGAGTACTCACAGGCAGTCGCATAGCGACGTGTAGCATATGTTGATAATGTGGAACCGACAAAGACAAGGGAGACCGAAATGGCCATTTCTGGCTTATTAGCCGTCATCAGCCAGTCATACCCAATCCCAAGTGTGGAACACCTGGGATTCGAACGCGTCACCTTTGGTATTTGAGTCGAACGCTCTACCATTGAGCCACGGGCTCGTTGCTTTGTCGGTTGCGATCGGGAATATGATGATAATGTGTGGCTCACCGATCTGCTTAAGGAACATTTATGTTCCGTTGTGCCCTGGAACTCAGACTATATATATATATATATGATATGTGAAACCGACAAAGACAAGGGAGACCGGGATGGATTTCTGACTTATTAGCCGTCATCAGCCATTCGAATCTTAGGTGTTCCACACTTGGGATTGGGTATGACTGGCTGATGACGGCTAATAAGCCAGAAATGGCCATTCCGGTCTCCCTTGTCTTTGTCGGTTCCACATTATCAACATATGCTACACGTCGCTATGCGACTGCCTGTGAGTACTCTAGTCTGAGTTCCAGGGCACAACGGAACATAAATGTTCCTTTAGCAGATCGGTGAGCAACACACTATCATATATATATATATATATATATATATATATATATATATATATATATATATATATATATATATATATATACATATATATATATATATAAAGTTAAGTTCTTTGGGAACAAAATAACTTTATTGTGTAAATTTTCGAATCTGGTGCTCCAGTTCGTCGTCAGACAAATGGGAGATGTACAGAAAACAGTTAACCTTAAATAGTGCCTAACACAAGATTTTATGGTTGGCTAGAGTTTGAGCCAATAGACATCCAGAATTTGAAGCTATCTGATCGGGAGGGTTCGCCAGTTCCCGTATATAAAGAATGTATCTGAGCTCGTTGAAAGACAGCTCAAGAAACACAAAATACAAATAGCGCACAAACCAACAACAACTTTGCGCACCCAGCTTGTACACCCTAAGGACAGGGTTGGCTATTTCAATAGAAAAGAAGTCGTCTACAAGATACCGTGTACCAGTTGTGATGCAGTTTATTGTGGCCAAACCGGAAAACCTCTATCCACCCGTTTACATGAACATCAGTTAGCGGAGAGGAGACGAGACCCTTTATCGCAGGTAGCCATGCACACACTGGACACAGGACACCTATTTGGATGGGAGGATACCCGCATCGTTGGCGCCTGCCCAACAAGAAGAGGCCGCGAATTCCTGGAGGCAATGCACTCAGACGAGGCATGCATTAACAGGCATATCGATTTAGATACCAATTACAAATTTCTCAAGGTCAAGTTGATGCAAAAACAGCCACTATCGATCAGATAACTTCAAACTCTGGATGTCTATTGGCTCAAACTCTAGCCAACCATAGAATCTTGTGTTAGGCACTATTTAAGGTTAACTGTTTTCTGTACATCTCCCATTTGTCTGACGACGAACTGGGGCACCAGATTCGAAAATTTACACGATAAAGTTATTTTGTTCCCAAAGAACTTAACTTTATTTAATTAAATTTCTTGGGATGCCGATATTTCAATATATATATATATATATATATATATATATATATATATATATATATATATATATATATATATATATATATAAGTAGTGAAAAGAAGGCATCCCAAGAAATAAATTTGAAATTGAATAAGTTCTATGGGAAATGGAGCTTTATTGTGTAAATTTTCAACACCGGTTCTCCGGGTCGTCGTCAGACGCAGGTGGGTAGCAAATGTGGCAAAAACAGTTGACATCGTAATCACGCGAAAAAAATCGATACTGGCGTGGACATTGGCACCAGTGAGCGGCCGCCGTGTGTATCAGCCTGTCCTGATTGGTTCTCGTTTCTTCCATTTCTCCTTGAGATGTCTGTACGTCGCATCCAACTCGATGTCTGTTGATGCATGACTCATCTGAATGCATCGCCTCGAGGAACTCTCGACCTTTCTTGGAGGAACAGGCAGCGACAATCCGAGTTTTATCCCAAGCGAAGGTGTGCCCGGTGTCTAGAGTATGCATAGCTGTTTGGGACAGATGGTCCCGCCTCTTTACTGCCAACTGATGTTCATAGATGCGTGTAGAGGCGGATTTGCCTGTCTGACCACAATAAACGGCATCACATGCTTCACACGGGATCTTGTAGATGACTTCTTTCTTATCCAAATAGTTGACCCTATCCTTAGGGTGGACAAGCTGGGTACGCAAAGTAGTTGTCGGTTTGTGCGCCACATGAATTTGGTGCTTCCTTAGGTGTCTTTCGACGAGTTCAGACACATTCTTGATGTAAGGAAGGGTTCGCCATGTATTTATTTTTGGCGCCTCGTTAGAACTACTTGGTTCCTTTTCTTTCGATTTCTGTCCTTTCAAGTATCGGCGTACAACATTCTTAGGGTACCCGTTCTGCGAAAATAATTCACACAAGTAATTCAGTTCGATTCGATAGCCTTCTTCATCGGAGCAATGTGTTTTTGCTCGACTGAGTAGACTGTTGACAGCACTCCGTTTGTGAGCGATAGGCTGATTGCTCTTATAAGGCAGAATAACTTCGGCATAAGTTTCCTTACGATAAACCGATGTGCGTAGTGTTCCGTCGGTCTTTCGTTGTACGAGAACATCCAGGAATGGGAGTTTATTGTCAACTTCCTTTTCGAGTGTGAATTGGATTCCTGGGATTGTGGAGTTGATGGTGTTATGGAGCATTTACAGTTGGTCTTTTTAACGACAACAAATGTGTCGTCTACATAACGTAGCCATAGTTGAGGATTAACTAACGGAAGAGCCGTGGCCTCGAGTTTCTGCATTGCGATTTCGGCGAGAAAACCAGAGATGGGTGACCCCATTGGAGCTCCTTTCAGTTGTTTATAGCATTTTCGGTCGAATGAAAAGTTAGTTTCTAAACATAGGTCCATAAGTTCGAGTACGGCCGCTGCTGGAACATCCGTATCGTGGGACAACAGAAGTTCCTTTGTGTATTGTTTTGCTAGTGTTAACGGTATAGACGTGAAGAGGGAAACAACATCGAAGGAGACCATTATTTCATCTGTGGAGACTTTGGTTCCTTTTAATTTCTTTAGAAACTCTGTTGAATTCTCAATTGAGGTTTCACAATTCTTCGTAAGCGGATGAAGCTTTTGGAATAACCACTTGGAAATTTTTATAGTTGGGCGCACCGATCAAGGACACTATAGGTCGCAGTGGAACTTCAGTTTTGTGGACTTTAGGCAGTCCATAAATCTTCGCGATGGTTGGTTCCGTTTGTCGCAGGGATTTAGCAATATTTCCTGACAGTTGCTTCTGCCCTGTGAGACGTTTCAACACTTTATCAATAGATGAATTCAGTGTCTTTGTAGGGTCCACAGAGAGTGGTTCGTAGGTGGATCCATCTTCTAACAATGACAGCATCTTCTCATTGTAGTTTGTTTTGTTCAAAACCGCAATCGCGCCTCCTTTGTCCGCGGGGAGAATGATAATATCCTTGTCAGTTTTAAGACCCTTTAACGCTTTCATCTCTTCATGTGATAGTACTGAAAAATGTTTCCGGCCTTTTAAGGCTTGTATGGTACTATTTCGTATTGTAAACCGTTCATCTTCTGAGAGGTTCACAGTCGATATGATGGATTCAAAGCTTGCAAGAAACCCCAAATAGTTTGAGTCAGAAAGATTGTATTTCAAACCTTTGGAAAGCACGTTCTCTTCCGTTGTCGTGAGTATTCTCGATGATAGATTTACGACCTTCTTTGAACACTTCTGATTTGTGTCGGTTTGTTGTGAAATGTTCGACCATTTTTCTGTCTAAAAATATTCCGCTTCTTCTGTCGTTCGCGTTCTGAAGCACGGGCAATCGTGTCGTTTAGGGATTCAAATAATTGTGAAGGAAGCTGTTCTCGGCAACTCTCCATGTGCCGCTCCTTAGAAACTTGGAATTTTTGGAGTCGGAAATGGACATCAGTTATGAAAGCACCAAGCATGCTTCGCCCGTAACGGGTCGCAATTTGTTATCCCAGGGTAGACTTAACGGCAGGTTTTACGTGTACGGACTTCGGTAAAATCTGCTTCTTCCGACATCTGTGTAGAAATGCTAACTGTTCTCTCGTTAGACTTTCACGAATGGCACATTTTTCCCACCGTCTGGCTTGGAGCAAGACATTGCGGTCGTAATTAATATATATATATATATATATATATATATATATATATATATATAGAAAAGATGAAATTCTTTGGGAAAAAATAGAAACTTTAATGCGTAAATTTTCGAGACTGGTCCCCCAGCTCGTCGTCAGACTACAGGTAGTGTACAGGAACAATTAATCAATTAACCGTGTTAAACAAAGGATTCTGAGATTGCCCAAAATCCGAACCAATAGGCTTTCAGTGTATTTCGTCATCCCGTCGTGATTGGTTGTGCGCGTTTGAATTTTTTTCTTTAACGATTTTTGTATGTGGCATCCAAATCGATATGCCGGTTGATGCATGCCTCATCTGAGTGCATTGCTTCCAGGAATTCACGGCCTTTTCTGATTGGGCAGATGCCAACAATCTGTGTTTTCTCCCATGCAAATTTATGTCCGGTTTCCAGTGTATGCATAGCCACTTGGGATAAATGGTCTCGTCTTCTAACCGCCAACTGATGTTCGTGTAGACGGGTTGAGACAGATTTCCCAGTTTGGCCACAATAAACGGCATTACAACTGGAACATGGAATTTTGTAGACAACACCTTTTTTATCAAGGTAGCTAACCCCTGTCCTTAGGGTTTTACAAGCTGTGAGCGTAAAGTAGATGTAGGGTGGTGTGCTACTTGTATCTGGTGTTTTTTAAGCTGTCTTTCGACAAGCTCAGATACATTTTTAATGTATGGGAGAGTTCGCCAGGTCATTGTTTTGGGTGCCTGGGTGGCCGTGGTGTTTGAAATACCTTTCTCTTTGGATTCTTGTTGTTTTAGACATCGATACACGAAGTCACAGGGGTATCCATTTTTAGAGAACAAGTTAAATAGGTATTTCATTTCTGCTCGATAACTTTCTTCATCAGAGCAGTGTGTTTTTGGCTCGATTTAGGAGACTGTAGACAGAACTCCTTTTGTGAGAGATAGGATGATTACTCTCAAAGTGTAGGATGACCTCAGAATATGTTTCTTTGCGGTAAACTGAGGTGTGGAGTGATCCATCAGTTTTCCGATGTACGAGGACATCCAGAAATGGGAGTTGTCCATCAGCTTCCGTCTCGAACGTAAATTCAATTCCTGGAAATGTTGAGTTTAGAATTTTGTGGAGCGGATCTAATAGTTCTTTCTTGACGATGACAAATGTATCATCAACGTATCGCAACCACAATTTTGGTTTTACACCAGGGAGAGCTATCGATTCCAATTTCTGCATTACAGCTTCAGCCAGGAAGCCGGATATGGGTGACCCCATAGGGGCTCCTTTCAGTTGTTGATAGCATTGACCGGAGAAGGAAAAATTGGTTTCTAGACAAAGGTCTAGGAGTTGGAGTAATGCATCGGCAGGTACATCAGTGACGTAGGCGTGGAGTAGTTCTTCGGTGCATGATCTCGCTAAATCAAGGGGGATCGAGGTGAAGAGCGAGACCACATCGAATGAAACCATTACCTCGTCAGATGTAACTGTGATTCCTTTTAATTTGTCTAGAAAACTTTTTGAATCTTCAATGGAGTATTCAGAGTTCTTTGTAAGTGGATATAACTGGTGAAATAGCCACTTTGAAATTTTATAATTCGGTGCACCGATTAAAGAGACTATCGGTCGCAGTGGAATACCAGTTTTGTGAATTTTTTGGAAGACCATATATTTTTTGCAATGGTGGGTTCTTCCTGTTTTAAGGATTTAGCAAGAACTTCTGATATTAATTTCCTTCCCGTAAGGCGTTTTAGTGCTTTTTCAATGCACGAGTTTTGGATTTTGTGGGGTCTGCAGACAAAGGTTTGTAAGTTGAATCGTCTTTTAAAAGTGAAAGCATCTTCCCTGTGTAGTCTTCTTTGTTAAGGATGGTGGTTGCACCTCCTTTATCAGCAGGTAGAATGATGATATCTTTTTCTTGTTTCAGTGCCTTGAGTGCTTTTCTTTCATCGCAAGATAATGTTGAGTGCTTACTTCGGTTATTCAAGGCATGTACAGTACTGCTGCGAATTGCAAACTGTTCTTCTTCTGTAAGATTTGTTGATGATATGATTGATTCAAAGTTTGCAAGGAAGTCAAGGTAGTTGGAATCCGATGGATTGTACTTCATTCCTTTGGACAGCACCTTTTCCTCTGTTTTTGTTAGGACTTTCGAGGATAAGTTTATGACTTTATTTGGATACATCGTATCATTGTGATTTTCATGAGAAATTCTCATCCACTTTTTCGTCAAGATGCTTCTCTTTTTAGTCGTTCTAGTTCTGAAACGTGCGTGATAGTTTCATGTAGTGTTTTAAATACGTGTGCAGGGAGTTGGTCATGGCAAAATTGCATGTTTTGTTCTTTCTGCTCCTTGAATCTACAAAGTCGATAGTGTGCGTCTGTTATAAATGCTCCAAGCATTTGATAGCCGTAACGGAAAGCGGCTTGGAAGCCCTGGGATGACTTTATTGCGGGTTTTATTTTCACGGATTTCGGTAGAATCCTATTGTTTCGACAACGGTGTAAAAATGATAATTGTTCTCGCGTTAAACTTTCGCGAATGGTACACTTTTCCCATCGTCGAGCATAAAGCAAAACACTTCGCTCAATACGCAAAGATGGGGGAGGTTGGGAGAATTATTACCAGGATATTAGCCGTCGTTAGCTGAGCATGCCCACCCCCAGGTCTGACTTGCATGGAATTCGAAGCCGGGTTCTCTGGTCATTGATTTTTAAGCAAGGGACCGTAATCCTGTCGGGTATTCTAGGGAGCATTTATTTTACCGATCAGGTTGCGGTATGGCCGTCTGGCGAAGGCTGATAATCCAGAACTTACCATCCGGGCTTCCCTCGTCTTGCTCGGCACCCCAATATCCGCATTTATTACTAGTAGCTATGCGACTGACTGAGGGTTCTAGATTGAGTCTCCAGGCACAGCGGGACGAGCACGTCCCGTAACTTACTCGGTTAATGACCTTCTACCGCAGTTAATATGCTCGATCGTGCGTGTGGCAGGCTCAGGCGGGCCGCTAAGTTTTGTCAGACACTGCCTTCGGTATTTCTGATTCTGTCTGTGAACCGAGTTCAGGTGGGTGCGATGGAGAGCGTGTGGTAGATGCGGTGCAGGCCTACTGTTACTATAAAATAATTCAAATGCAAGTCACCGTCCCTGCATTCTTCATGCTGTGGGGCACATGGCGGATAACACCCTTCACAGGACGGTCGAACAGTCACCCTCATTAATAGACCCAACCAGAACCGACGGGAAAACAGGTCCATGGTTAAATGAATCGTTAATTTTCCTTTGTATCCTCTGCGACCGCATAACGACCAGCAATCAATACTCAATGAGTCTAACCGATAAAGGAAAACGAAGACAGGAATGGTCCCTCCTGATGTTGCCCCGTCACAGGTCCATAAATGCTACTTCTACATTAGAGTATTCACGATTGCAGTCGACGAGATAAGAACCCACGGCCTAGAGGGCGCGGGTGCTCGAGGTACCGGTCAATGAGGGGGAAGATTAGGAGAGAGCCGGGGATCTTCCCAATCAGGTGTATTTGCAATCACAAGTTAGCAATACTCTAACCCCAGGACCCCAGGTTTGAAATTAGGACCACTGAGAAAACGCTGCACCTCTGAGCTACCAGGTGGGGTTCTGTTGGTTTCGATCGCGAGCCAGGGAAATCACCTTTATCGGTCTCTTCTGATCGTAGAAGTTGGCTAGTATATGCAATTCTGGGCGAAAGTGAAGGGAGGCTAGCTAATGAACCATTCGAAGGGCTGAAAGCTTGTATATCTTCACAACAATGCTACACCCAGAAGATGTTTTCAAGGATCCCGGCTTCATTTTCTTCTTCCTCCTCCTTTTCTCCCTCGCAGTCAGAAGCCAGCCGTCTTTGAAAAAAAATTACAGTCGCAAAGACACATGAAGAGGACGGGAAAAAAAAGCGACGCGTGCAACAAGGGCGAATAAGGTAAACATGGATGGCGCACCGACTGCCATCCAGGCACAGATAGGGCGCGCTGCTGCGCAACTGTCTGTGTCTACCGTCTCCCCCGCCGCCATCATGGCTGTCTCGACTACATCATTAACTACACTGGCCAGTAAGTTTGTCCAAGTAGCCATTACAGTGACGTGCAGAGCTCAAGGCTAACAAATCGACACTACTCAAGTGAGGCAGCACCACTGGAACAAACAATAGCACCTGTACAGTCCCCTTCATGTAAAATTTCTCAACAGGTGACTTTGGCGCCTCCGGACGCAATTATAAGCACAAGAAATGATATCCGATTGACAGAAAGAACAGAGCGTAAGAGGGTGTTTTTTATAAATGGCATGATGCATCTACATGCAGACACCCAGGTCGGACTGACACCGAGCGCGAGAACGAGATCTTAATGGTGCGAATGAAGAAGGGGGAAGGAGTTTTTTGTTTCCGGGCTTGATTAAAGGGGTGTGGGAAAAATAACGAGAGCTAAAACTGCAGACCCCTAGTGCGAACGTAAAGTGGTCACTCGTAGGGTAGATCCGTTACATCCCACAGCTATTCAGCCTGGAAAAAAATAACAGCGTATACTATTTTGAGGCGACGATTTCTGGATGAGCTGCAGTGGGCCAATCCGGTCATGACTCGATCCATGAATGTGTCGACCTCTCCCAACCCGCCCTAGCGGCCAGAATGTAGGATTCAGACCAGCGGGCTTTCGAAATTGAGCCGCCATCTTTCCTGCTCTCCATTCGCAGGTGAATCCTCTTATATGTACGTCGGTTGGCCTAATTCATCCACTATATACCGAATTTTAACCCTATTTGTTTATTTGAACAACAAAAATGAGGTCATCAGCGCACGACGCTGGCACCGTTTTGAAAAAAGTCCAATTAGATCGATATTTTGAGATGCATTCATGGTGTCAATATATGCATTCGTTGGCCATTCGTTTGTCATCTTCCGCTGTTTTGTGGTTTGTATGCCCAACCTTATTCCCGGTGAATGGAGGGCATTTTTTTGGTGATTGGCTATTGTTATCAAAGTCATTAAAACCAGTGTGGGAGCTACGGTTCGGATTTGATTGGCATGTTTCCCCCTCGTCGGCTTCCTCATATCTCGAATTATTAGCTCAATAAGAAGTCAGTAAGCTCGCGAAAACTACTTTTTATAGCACACTAAACGAAGTTGCTCGAATGCCTATCTTCTGATTGCTTCGGGAGATTTTAATATAAATTTAGAGTTAATTCGCCGAGGTCCGTCGGTCATACTTCTTCGGTCTCATGTGCAGGAGTAATTCTGCCGCAAGTAGAACGGATGCTAACGATCTGATGGGCCAAGCAGCAATGCTACAGCTTACCCAACGGATGTATAAAAGTACATGTGGGAGCACTTCGTCATCAAATAAGGCCGCGCCATTGCACACGCGCCGAATTACGCTCGCACTACTTTGGGTCCGGTAATCCAGGCACGTGACAAATTAGAGGGGCGCGTGGAAGGCGGAGACCGATCAAAGAATACGCAGATGAATATTGCCGGCTGGGAGACTGGAGTGGCCATTTGTGGATTAGTAGCCGTCGTCATCCAGTCATACCCAACACCAGGTGGTGCACCACCCGAGGATAGAATCTGCGACACGGTGATCAGAAGTCTAACGCTCTAACCATTGAGTGTTAGTGGTACACCGCCTGGGGTTGGATATGACTGGCTGGTGACGGCTAATAACTTGAAGCCTTTTTTCCCGGGTATGAATTTAAAACAGGCGTATACAGCAGGATTTATTGGTACCAACAAAGTTCTTGACGGCTTACCAACGGCTAATGAGCCAGAAATGGCCATTCCAGTCTCCCTTATCTTTGCCGGCAATATTCATCAGCCTATTCTACTCCTAACCGCTGCGTGGCTGCTGGCAGGGCTCTAGAGTGAGCCTCGAGGCAGAGCGAAACAAATGAGTTCCGTTAACGATCGGTGAGCGTTCATCAAAGAATGCAAGACAGATCAAAAGATCCCGCCATATAATGCAGCTTTCCACCTGCAAGTTTGGGGGTGAGACCACCTAATGGGCCCGATTAGGCCGCTACTGGGCGAGACAGCAGCCGGAGACGAGCAGCCGGGACGAGACAGCAGCCGGAGTAAACGCGCTTGTCAGTAGCTGCATTCCCTGAACAGAGTTCAGCACGTCGCTTTTAACATCTGAAATCCAACCTAGTAGTGCTCTAGGAGGGGTGGAGAAGAATATGCTACAGCCCATGGCTATTCAACCCATGAGGCCATTTTCTGTCGACGTCGGCAATCCAAAACTAAAACTCGGCCCACAGCTCCCTGAGTAGGTAAAGGTAGTGTGTGGGAAGTTTTAGAAATTAACAAAGCGTGTTTATAGGCAGAACGTCACTACCTAAAGAAAGGGGGACTGGAATAGCCATTTCCGGCTTATTAGCCATAATTGGCCAGGTATTCCACCACCCGGGGCTTGAACCCGCAACCTGTTGATTAGAAGTCCCACGCCAGTGAGCTATGGGTTCGTTGTCTTGTCAGTTTAGAGCGGGCACATTAACACTGGTGGATGGGCGCTCACCGATCGGTTATGGGACTTGTAATCAACAGGTCGCAAACTCGAACCTCGGCTGATGACGGCTAATAAGCCACAAATGCCCATTCCAATCTCCCTCATTTTTGTTGCTAATGTTCTTCCGTCTATAATACGAGCCGCTGTGTGGCTGCCGACGGGGCTGGAGTGTGCGCCGCAGGGCAGTATGGGACGAGCGAGTCCCGTAACCAATCGCTGAGCGCCCATCCACCAAAGGTATGATTGCGTGAGCGAACTTCTAAGACGCTAGACGTAAGCAACCAGTAGTAGGCTCCAGTAATATATAGTTCCTGAGAGGCCTGCATACTTTAGCTCTATGACAGAAAGGGAATGTAGAGCTTCTATAGCATTGGGTACAGGCCTCGTGGACAACTCGTTCGATCCAGTTGTCAAAATGTGTATTGACAGACTTCTAGACGTAAAACAACGATAGCAGTCTAGTAGAGCTCAACGCGGACAGACTATTCATATTTCACCTGGTTTCAGGCTACTTCATCGACTCACATGGTCTGCTCATAAACTATGAGAGACTCGAACAGCTTGACACCTAAAGGCTTGGAAGGCAGAGAAGAAACACTGAGTGACTCAGCGATAGGGCGGAGTTCTCGCAAGTGCGTCATACAATGATGCAAATTTGACGGAACACGCCGAGGCTACAAAGTATTACCTGGGCTGTGAGGGTAGTGGACGGAGAGTGCACGACAAATCGATCTCCGGTTGTCTTCACGTCCGTCAGTCTGCCAGCTGCCCCCATACACTGTCACGTGATCAATATGGGCGAATCCAAAGTGAGAAAGGGGGGCTTGTTCAAGCGCAGGCTTACGACATTGGTGCTGGGGGGGGGAAGGGAAAGATGCCGTCTACTGCACCGCGGACATCAAAACCGGCACGCACGCTTTGTGTGCATTCGCACGCCAAGGAAGTGAGCGACTCGTCTGGCCGCGGAAGCCGGGTGATGTTTCCCAGAACCAACCTCCTTTTAAGACCCAGCAACGGCGTTCTCGGCTCAGAAAAGGATAATTAGTACATCCGTGAAAGGATCGGTCCTAATAATCGGCGATGATTTGCCCCACTGGTGGCTCCCAGTACAAACGGAAATAGGCCCAAGGCAACCGTAGTGTGGCTTGTCAAGCTTCCGGAAGCGGTACAAAAAATGGCGCGGTCATTCGAAAAAGGTGTTAAAATTTACAGGCTCACTGTGGGAAATGATAACGATAGAGCGGAGAAGAAAGCAACGGTGATGAGAACACCCACTGAGTAAACAGTAAGAATACTTTTGCCAAACTTAAGCATAAACCAGGAACGTCCATGCTTAAGAGGAACTTTGTCAGGTGTCAACAGTAGAAAACCTGTTTGAGTACATGAGCAAAAAGCAAGGCCAGCACAGTCCGTCGTTGCGGGAGTCCGCTTGGTAAGGCTGACTTGTATGATCGCCTAAACAGGACACGGGAATAGGAAGCACCCCGTCCGTTTACAATTTGTGGACTTACGGTAAATTGCAGGAAGGTTAAGTATACCCGCTGCTTATCCCTAACACTAACACTAACACTATATTCTTATTCTTAACCCTAGCCCTACCCCAAAGCTAAACTATACAGTTAATACGATAATAACCTTAAACCTTAGCTTAATCATGGCCTTAACCTCGATTCTGACCTTAAGCTCAAACTTAACCTAACCGTTACACTCAGCTTAATCCTAATAATAATTTCTTTGGAAGTTAGCCTGCCATCCCATGAGGTCTCGTGGAGACCTGAACCCAGTGACAGACGTCCGCAATTCAGCGGCCGCTTCAGCGGGTGTTTTGGACGACCTTGAGACTGTGATCCCTGCGCTCTGTTTAGATTTACCGGGGGTCAATTTCACTGAGAGATCAATGTATGCCCAACATTCGCAAGCAATGAGGACTACGCTCTGTAAGAGTGTGCAGTGACAACTTTTGACTGCATTTGTTGAAGGGTAGCAAACTTGTGCTGCTTTTACCTCACTCTCTCACCCTCAATGGCAGCACAAGATCAATACGGTCGGATTTTGATGCAGGGACTGACGACTTTTAAGTTAAGCTTCTACCTACCCACACCAACCAGGCATCGGTGGCGGAAGGCGTCGATGCCACGTAAGGGAGAGTTTCAACAAAACCATAGCGAGGGAGAGAGAGAGAGAGAGAGAGAGAGAGAGAGAGAGAGAGAGAGAGAGAGAGAGAGTTCAGCCGACTGTACAAGAGATCGAGCGCAGTGACCTGCTCGGCGTGGGCCTCTGTCTGCAATCTACAGGTCGCAGGCCATTACTGCTGACAGCAAACTCCACTACCGTGGAAGTGATGTGGGAGGGTAAAAGGACAGCACAATCGACCGACGAGTGTCACTCGATGTTGAAATGTGTTAATGGGAAGTGAAGGTGGATGAAATCTTACTTATTTACTTAATAATTGTACTGAGTACGGTTGTGATCATGCCTGATATAGCCGGCCTTGATGATCTCCCGTATTGTACCTCTCCAAGCATGACTATTCGCGGCAGCAGACCTGGATAGCTCAACCCATTCTTTTCTCTACCGACGGACCCCGAATACCGAAGGTCCAAGCACCGCCTCCAGGTCTTGCCGAACCGCTTCGAGCCAGGTTTTTAGGTGACCTCCTCTTCGATGCCTCCAAATGATTAAAGGCACCGGATCGAGGGCAGTGGAACTGAGGAACTGTGGAACGGACGTGTGTAAACCACCTCAGACGTCTTTCTTGGATGGCCTGAGATACCTTCACGATGATGTCGCAGCGAATGCAGACTGCCTCGTTTGAGAGGTATATGATGTATTTCACTCACACACACACACACACACACACAGCCCAGCATTCAGAACCGTAGAGTAGGACCAACCGTGCACGGTATACGCGGATCTTCATGGCGACGGAGATGTTGCGTCGGGTCCATGGACATTTTATAGGGATCAAAAAACCCGGTGAAAAGCTTCGATTCGGGAGACAATGTCTTCCTAACTCTGTCCATTGGGCAGCATACTCGCCCAGAGGTATTTAAAACTGTCAACTTCTTCATGCTGACAGTCATTAATCTCGAGTTTTGCTTTCTCCTGGTCAGAGATGCAGCTCGAAACAATTTGGTCTTCCCCGTGTTTATGGATAGGCCGACTGAAGTAGCCATCTCATTCACCCGCGACACCACAGACTGTAGACCACCAAAGCTTGAGGCTAGCAAGGCGATATCGTCAGCGTAGGCTAGGTCAGTCAGGCGGCGTCCGGGTGCAAATTCCACACCGTCAGAACCATAAAGGGCCCTCCCGCGAATCCAGTCAATGGCATAGTTGAATAAAATGGGCGACCGGAGGCAACCTTCTCGAACACCAGATCGGATATAGAAGGGCTGGAAGAGATTTGTTATGTACCAGGACTCGCGCATTGGTGGAGCGATAGTCCAATTACCACCCGAGTGGTCTTTCTTGGAAGGACTGGGATATCCTCGCAATGTCGCGTCGAGCGCAGACGGTCTCATTTGACTGAGACGAGGTTGGTGTACTTTAAATACCGCCAGTTTCGGCTCATGTTTCGAGCGCACAGCCCGACATTCAGAGCCGCAGAGACGGGCTGACACGTGGCGATGGAGATGTCGCGTGGGTTCTACATTCACCTCCTAAGGCTTGAGAAATCCCGATGAGTAGAACCAAATCACGTGACGATTTCATCCTTGCTCTGTTCATTCGACCGCAGCTCCACACGGAGGTATTTGAAACTCAGAAGACTATTTTCCGAGCATAGGTCTGTTTTCGATAAAGTCGCATCAGGATGGTACACTTATATGAGAACGGGGTCCAGTAAAAATGTCAGGGATTAGAGAAATCGATTAAAGTTCGTCATAAAACACAAGCCGGGTGTGGGAATACGGGGAGCAGGGAATTAGAGACGGTGAGGGTGAGGGGTGAGGGGGAAGCAGAGAGCGGAAAGGCGCGGGGAGTTGCGTGCAGTTAGTCGACCTTTGACCATGGTAAGCGTTGAGCCAGTACGAGGTTCTCTGCTCGCACAAGACCGGCTTGCGCACTCCGCTGGTGTCCGCTTCTGTTAAAAGACGCTGGCCCAGTAGCTTAGGGTGAACTGGGTGGGACCGTCTAAATCACACGCAAAGCCTGGAATCAACATCATGTGTGAAAACAGTGCTGCTTGTGCTCTTAACTTCGCCTTTTCCCCAGTCATGTCCGCAGTAGGTGTTCTCGGGTTCTTTTTGATAGGGACCGCCTCGTGTGACCAATTTAACCTGCTTCACACAAGGACGGTAAGGTGGTCTGAGATGGCAAGCTATCCTTCTTCGCGTGAGGTAGGGATGGTAGAGAATAATATTCGAACTCTCGCTGCTGCTGGAACGGCTTGTGACAGAGCTTGGTCAATGCGTCTTCTTTTCTGCAGTCAACGTGATGGACTTTGCTGGGCGCTCAACAATATTCTTGGCAATAAACCTGTCAGGATATGCGTTCTCAATATGGAAGTCCTCTGGGTCTTTCTAATCTCCCCCTCAATGTTGTCTGCGGAACAAATTAGTCCTTGGCACTAAGCACCGGGCTAAATGGCGTTTTTTTGTTGAAGGAGCACGAACCTGGTGAAGTTCGTTTATTTTCAAGACCAGATTTCCTTCCGACATACGCTCCTTCTGACGCTACCGTAAGGTCGCCTGCCTAGAAGGACGTCTAAGAAAGAGTGCGGATCAGCAGTTTCCATCTCCAACGTGACTTTGATTGCCAGTATTTAGGAGGGCAACTACGCTGGTGCCTGTGGTAGCTATTGTAAAGATGTCATCAACGTAGGGACTGCATTGTTTTGTCCTATGGATCTGAAGGCCTGGTCGAAATTTCTTCAGCTTGCCTATGAAGATGTCGGCTACGGGAGGTCCAAAAGGCGAGCCCATAGCAACGCTGTCAATTTGTCGAGAGATTTAGTTGCCAAAAAGAAGCCAAAAATTTAATGTGCATCTTAGTAATAGGTTCTTGAACGGGTTCATCAGAAACGCCTAGTTACTGTAGATTTTTCGATAAGCATTCGCAGATGTAATAAACAGTTTCAGTGGCCAGGACGCTTTTAAAGGTTATGAGGCATGGAGCGAGAAAATCGCTATGACCTTAAGGTTGCGGTCTATGACGTATTCGAAGGCATGACATTGAAAAGATCAAAGTAGGAATAAAAGCAGCGCCAGCCTCGCGCATGCTGTTAACTTCGGGCCTCTATGGATCTCGAGGAGTGCTTTCGTCAGATTTAAAAGGTCCCATCCAGCTACCCTAAGCTACTGGGACAGCGTCTAGTAGTAACTGGGCAGAAGTGGCCGTCATCACGTTATGACAGTCGGTCTTTTGCGGGCAGAAGAACCGCACATCGTCTCCTCGCTTACCGTGATCAACTCTCTGCCCCACCCATCTAACGTGGAATCTTCACTGTCTCTAGTTAGCTTCCCCTCCCACCCGCCCACACTCCCATATTCCCACACCTCACTTGCGTTTTATTATGAACTTTGACTGAACCCCCTAATCAAATAACCTGCTTCACTATACCTCCGTCCCTGAGAATTTGTTGAAGGTAAGCATATGCTCTCTGACTAGCTCTCTGAAAACTGCAGTGAAAATGTTCGCAACTCTAACATAGTATTTGAAACGACCTGCTTCTTCAAGTTGACTGCCGCTAATCTCCAGAAACGCCTTCTCCTGTTCAGGGATGCAGCTTGAAAACACTGTGGTCTTCCCAGCGTTTATGGATAAACCGGCCGATTTAGCGATATTATTCGACTGTAACACCACAGGCTGCAGCTCACCAAAGCTGGAAGTTAGCAAGCCGAGAGCATCGGCGTAGTCGAGATCAGTCAGCCCAGGTGTCCAGGTCTAAACTCAACCCCGTTAAATTCACGTAGAGCCTTGCCGAGAATCCAGTCAATGGTCTAGTTGAGTAGAATGGGCGATAGGCTACAACCCGGTTGAACGCCAGATCAAATACCGAGCGTTTGCAAAATATTGTTATGGCCCGAAACGCGCGCAGTAGTGGGGCCATCAAAGGCCTTGATCATGGCGGGGCTCTTGGCCGGCACATCATCATCCGCCACAGGGACCGCGGGTGGCCGGAATCGAACGCAGCGGCAAAGTCAACAAAGCAGGCGGCCATAAGTTGTTGTCTGACGGAATTAAAGAATGCGCCTCAGTGCAAATGTCCGGTCCGCACATTCACGCCTAAAACCTTACTGGGTGCTGGTCGTAGCTCCGGACAGTGGTTCATGTGTCCGATCAGGCCAGTAATGCTTTCGTATGGAGAAAATAGGGCAGAGGTCCAGCAGTAAAGTTGTGGTAGACAGTGCAGCGATGAAGCTGATACAAGGAAGCAGCGCACGTCAGCCAAGGTCTCATAGTTACTATACCGTATGCTGTTGCATCCAATATCGAAGCCACAGAGACACCACAGGAGAAAGAGAGCTCGCGTAAGGTCTACTCACGGCTAGAAGGCCTTCCCACTGTCGCGTTTAGTGGTAGTAGCCATATCAGAGAGGAACAGATACTGCCATGCTTCCTAGCGGTGACCTTGAAAGCGACCAATCAGGGTTAACCGGAACTGGACAGTGCGTTTGCATTGAAGGCAGGGGATGGGGGCGTGCGGCGGAGTATCCTCAGCGGCCGCAGGGTTTGCTGCTAATACGTATGGTGGCCGCATTGAGACTGCGGCTGGTGGAAGGGTGTCTAAAAAGACCGAATCTTGGAGCCCGAGCTTTAGCTGACAGTGGCAACATGTTCCGAGGATTTGTTTGTTGACACGGAAGTAGGAACTCTGTGCAACCCGGTAATACAGATGTCCTTAGTCAAAATTTCAGAGAAGGTAAACGGGCAAAAACTTAATATGCGACACAAGTCAGGGAACAAAGGATAGGTTAGTGTGTAATACGCGACCGTCCTACATGCTAAAGTAATCCCAACGGTATCCATAGTGCTCGTTAGGGTTCTAAGCGGCCACATTTAGGATTCCGCGGTAGTTTCAAAACGCATCCGTTTTAATTTGGTAATGAAAGATTGCGTAGAGCGGGCCTCATTCTTACTCACGTCAAGGGTCCGTATAAAAGTGGACCAGGTCCGCAAGGAAGCATATCGCGCATTTTAGTCGGCATGAGGTAATGCCGCTGGATCTCACAAGTTGCACACTTGTCGGGGCAACAAATGACGGTGCGACCCAAATAACAAATTCTAACCCTAACGAAAACAATGGATAGGGTTAGGATTAGGCTAGCGCTCTCCTATTCTTCATTTATCCCCATCCATAAAATTCGTATTACCACCGATCCCGTATTACGCGCTGACCTATCCTTTGTTCCTTGAGTTGGGTCGCATATTACGTTCTTGTTGGTAAACATTCCTCGTGTCATGAAGCAAACCCTAACGCCAAACTTAGCCCTCACCTTAACCCAACCCTAACCCGAAGTCTAACCTTGTCCTTAATCTTAACCTTAACCCTAATCGTCATCACTTTCCTACGGTCTTGGTTTGTTTTAGCTTCCTGCATTCGGCTGGTTTTTCCAAAAGGCCTGCTCCCATCTTTGCGGTAGATTCGCTTGTCTGCCGTCCATGATCAAGAGTTCCCGGGACTTTTAGCTGATTGCCATGTGCCTGAGTTAGGTGTCCAAAGCACCTTTGTCCATCTTGAATACCACTGTCCGCAGTGACACGACACTAAGAATGACCTGAGCAGCAGTTCGTCAACCCTCATCACGAGGTGCCTGTGTCATCGAATTTGGATGACAAGTACGCTTGTTGGTCCAGGAACTGAGTGTCCGGGATCGTTGTCAAGCGACTTCTCCTTCAGTAGCCGAGGTGGACAGCTTAGGGAAAGGCATCTCAGCTCTCTCGACCGATATTGACAAATTTCTTACGTTTCTGCCCGGTAGTGGAGCGTCTTCCGGACGACAGCACGATATATCCTCAGTTTCGTGATGGGGGTAGTGCAACGCTATTAAAGATTCGAACTGAAATTTGGCAGGCTATCTTGAGCTGCCCTGAGAGGACGCTTCCCAACGCTAATTACAGCATGAAACAGTTAATCACACAAAAAATATACGAGGACTTGATAGGAAAATTTGGTAGCGCCTTCTTCCTCTCCTCCTCCTCCTCCTCCTCCTCTTCCTCCTCCTCCTCCTCCTCCTCCTCCTCCTCCTCCTCCTCCTCCTCCTCCTCCTCCCTCCTCCTCCCTCCTCCTCCTCCTCCCTCCTCCTCCCTCCTCCCTCCTCCTCCTCCTCCTCCTCCTCCCTCCCTCCTCCTCCCTCCTCCCTCCTCCTCCTCCTCCCTCCCTCCTCCTCCTCTCTTCTTCTTCTTCTTCTTCTCATTATTATTATTATTATTATTATTATTATTATTATTATTATTATTATTCCCTCGTCCTCTTCTTCTTGTTTTTATTATTATTATTATGCATCCTCCTCTTCTTCTACTTCTTCTTCTTCTTCTTCTTCTTCCTATTTTTCTGCTTCCTCCTTTTCTTCTTCTTCTTCTGCTTCTTGTACAAACGTAAGGTATTTACCGTGATTGTCAAGTTTGTCCATTAAAACTAACGGCCCGAGATGGACAGGAATGACTTAATTTGATGGCTTCTGTGAGTTCGGCGTTCCCTTGCCCTTAGTTGCACAACATGAGGACGAAACGAAAGCACGTAGGCTGGGTGGGAGGATGCGAGAGAAAAAACGGAATGATTTAAAGGGCATCTTATGGCGCCCCAGGCTCATATGCCTGTCTAACTGGCCTAACCAATATGGCCTGTGCAAGTGTCGGCACTGACTGCGCAATCTGGATACGCAAAGACTGCTGTGACGCCATGCTGTCATTAAGTAATGTCAAGTAAATTCACATTTCCCGACGTCTAGGAGAGAGGGTCACATGTTTCGGACACGGTACACCGACTTTTCCACGGCTCTTGCTCCTAGTTTGCTGCCTGCGGTAAAACCAGAAAAGCAAAGGCAGACCGAAAAAACGGGTTCTCCATCACACCTACGAGATCGAAAGACTCTGAATAGTGCTGTAAATGCGAAGCTACAGCGGTCGCAGAGAACATAGCAATGCAAATTACGTATGGTCGCCTAAATAGGAACACGGGAATAGGAACCGTCCACAAAATTCGACACGTCCTATTGAGCTATCTTCTGATTCTGACGTGATTGACAAAGGGGAACCTAGGCGCACCGCCTTGAGCCTCTCAGAGTCTAGGTGGAAGGCGGAAGATGTTCACCATCAAATTAGCCTACGATATCCGCCCGACCACAACAACACGAACGCCCACCAGTGGGGTTTTAGCTCACAACAAAAAAAGTAGACTTTCGGCTATCTACATTCAGCGTATGCTCTACGCAGACAGGACCCAGTCACTGCCTTTTTGACGGAGTTTACTCCACGACTAAGGCTTAAAAAAGAAGCAATCACGCATTAAGGGACAGAGCACCCCGACTTGACGAATGTCTGAATTCGGGAACATTTCCCGGTAAACTACAGAAGCTACCAGGTTACCTTCCCCCCCCCCCCCCTGTTGTCTCTCGACCTGCCTGTATATGCACTGCGGCAATCAGTTGCACAGGTAAGTGCGCGAAAGCTGTACAGCACAATCAAAGAGTCAGCACAGGCTTATCCGCCTGGACGGGGGTGGGCGGCGAACGACTGGCTGACTCAACTCCCCCCCCCTTCCAATCCTCACCAACTTGGTACAATCACAGTCAGGTGGGTGGAGCACCAGAAGAGTGTGAAAATTTAGGGGTGATGCGGCGGTTGAGGGAATGAGGACAAGAAGCGCTGACGCCGGAGACGACGATGTCCAGATCCAGAACTCGTTAATCATGCGCGACATGTGAACGACCGGACGCGCAAACATTTTTCATCCAGAAAGCAGCAGAACCCTTTCATCAGTCAGGTTTACTGTCTTCTTCCTCCCTCCATCGGCATACGAAAAACAGGATAAGGTGGGCGAGACGGAGAAGAGGGTGTTACTGTCTGCTGAACAGCTATTATGCTAGGCTGAAACGGAGGCCCTGTCCATTTATGGTGTGCGTGAGACAAGCTGTTTAGAGGCGTTCAATATGGCAGCACATGCGCGTGTCGCGTGCTAGAGAGAGGTTTGGGCCAAGTTAGCTATGGCGGTCAGCCTCATTTCCATTTTGGCTTGACTCGGACATAATTCTGGGGTAGGGTAGAAGGAAAGAAGTGAAGTCGACCAGGTTCGAATATGGAGCAAAGCGCTTTGAAGTTATCCTGAAATTTAAACAGTCATATCTTGAAAAGCTGTGAACTGACGATATAATTCAGTCCCATTTGCGATTGCGAGCTTCCAACAGGCTCGTTTGCGAAAGATCGGGGTACCTACCCTGCCAAGGAAGCCTATTACGTGTATAATTTGAGCCTAGCTAGTGTATAGCACGCATAGACGGGCTGTCCTATTATATCAGCCATTGCAGTTTTGTCCAACTTCAACTGTTTCGACTTAACATTGGCATTGTCTAGCGTGGTAGATGCCTCCAAAGTCGACTTCCCTAGAAACCACTTCTCGTAGAGCCCTCTTCGAGACGATGGTGTGATTTTTGCTTACGATAATCAAACTACTGCGATAGCGGGAAACGACCTCTAGTATACTTTTGGGCAAACCGGGAGTCTCTAGGACGTCTGTGTTTTATATACCCGGCAGCCGGAGAATGCCAGAAAGGTAGCCTACATGACCACTGGAATTCGCAAACGACCGTGGTAAGCCAAGTCCAAATTTGGATCAAGGACCATTTATAGCATCCAGACACTTCTATCTGGATGCTGCTGACAGGTGGGAAAAAAAAGAAGTGGCATAGAGAGCGTAGACAGGAATGCTTCCAACAACGACTTCAGCAGAGCAAGAGTAGCGAAATGCGGGAGTTCCAGGTTGCTGTCTCATACTGGTTTAGGCATTAGTGCCTAGACCACTGCGGTAGTGCCCATCTCCGGTCGTCGTCTCATTGGAGCAAGGTGGGGAGGCCGGAGAGAGTGCGATTGATGGTGCGAAAGTCAACCGTACTATCAAGTAATCCACATACACACAAGACACCGGCGTGGCACCCACCACACAGTGGAGGTCGTCGATTGCGACGGTCGAACTGTCCTCATTTAGGTAAAGAAGGACGAAACACACTTGACTTTACCGCAAAGCATCATTGCTCGCAAACGGAGTACTAACAGCCGACGGCTTAATCGAGCAAAACCCTACCCCGAAAACGAAAGTTATCAAAAAACTACGGTAGATGGCGTAACTTATGAAACATTAACCGAAAAACTGAAATTTGCTTTTGCTGAACAAGGAATACGTAGGTGGGTCTGCAATATTGATTATTGTGAAGCGTATTTCCAGGAAATTTCAGTCACTCCAAAATATCGGCTTTTGAGGGCACCTGTCGCCTGCAACAAATATGTTTTATTATACTCATTTGATAGGTAGTTCCAATCAGGCGATACCACCAGTCTCACGTCGTCACGATGGGAAGGGGACACACATGCGCCGGAGACAAAAAATCGACACATCAAATAACATGACATGTATAAAAATTTCAGGGCGAAATGGAAAAGACAATGCAATACAATACCGTGGGGAGGTAGAGTGCAGCAGATCCAGACGCGAATTGTTGACCTCGCGGTGCGGCTGGGGTTCAGTTCTGGGTCGACGCAGGTCAGAGGGCGCAATGTGGGCGGCGGCGGTGGTGGTGGCGGCAGCGTCAGACTCCTCGTCCTCCCCCACGGACTTGGGACCCCGGGCGGAGGCGACCCCTCCGCCCTCACAGCTGGAGGCATGCGAGGCACAGCGACAGCGCGCAGTGGCCGCGGGCGCAATGCTGCGAGTGATGGAGGAGAGCTCGGAGCACTCGGAGCCCTCTCCGATGGCTGCCCGCATAGCTGCGAGAACGTGCAGGGGCGGTGTAAAGGCGGAGGGTGGGGCGGTACCGCCAGTGGGATAGAGGAGGGCAGGGGCCCGGCTGGAGGTGAGTGAATTGGCTCGCATCACGGGCCTCGGCATAACGAGTTTCGGTAGCCCACCACTAGTGCCCCCGGCGGAAGCGGCAGCCAATGGCGACTGACCCGTTGGTTGGCTTGTGTCGGAAGCCAAGAGACGGAAGTTGGAAGCTCGCCAGTTGGCAAACTGCTGTAACAGAGGCTCCACCTGCATATTGATGCAAAAAAGAAACGAAATGAGGAGAGGCACTACAGTCCAGGAAGTGACATTGCATCACTGCGGGTATCGCATGGCGACCAGCGATAAAAAATCGGGAAACTACGTCAAAGCAAGAGACGCGCCCGAATGAGCTTGCATGGCTTATTTTCCGTCGGCATTCAGATCGGGGGGACAGAATTAGGAATCCGTAGACAAACGGGCGTCTGGGTCAATGCACAAATGCATCCGGGTACAACTGCTAGGGCTCCTCTGCCTGGGGTTTTTAGTGATGGTATGAAACCAACAAAAATAATTCGGTGATGAGCGGATATGTGGCCGCACTGGGAACACGAGAGGCAGGCCATCCTGTAATTAGGGAATGTTGGTATGTGGGGGTTTATGGGAAGGCAAACGAAACTGACAGAGGGGAGAGAGGTTTTTGAGAAGCGAGAGTTGAAAAATTGCATTTGCGCCTCGAGCCCGTTTAAGTAAAGCGCAAAAAACGCGAGCGCGCAAGTTGAAATAGTGCAAACAAGGAGCGGGGCGGAAAAAAACTGAGGACATCAACTATACATCCCAACCAGTAACGTTGAAAGAGAAAATGTGAAGAATACTTGGCTAACCCCTACTCTCGTGATGGCCACGACTGAAGATATGATCGAAGTTGCAAATTGGATAGCCCAATTGTAGACTTGACCCAAACCTCTAATTATAAGCTGAGTCTATAACCCTAACCACAACATCTTAAGCCTTAACTAAACCCTGGGAGAAGATAGAAACGACCGTAGGAGAGGGGGAGGAGAGGACCACGAGAGATGGAATAGAGCAAACAAAAAGTCAAAAGTGCACTCGCCCGTTTAAGAGTACTGGCTGATATGCACCTGACGATGATGACCACTTTCGGAATAGATGGCTAGCGGTGAAGGGGGATCATTGTAGCAGAGGGTAGGCTGGAACCTAATTACGACGTTCGTCATCTACGCTACGGATGGGGGGAGGGACGGCGTGGACAGAGAAAGATGTCTCGACTACCTGTCAAACCCGGTAACGAACGGCGCTCAGAGTTAACAAGGAGAGGAGATGGGTGGCGAAGGAGAAGGATCAGGACAGTATGATAAACACGCCTAGAAACCTGTTAAATAATTGGTGTATGTGTGTGTGAGAGAGAGAGAGGGAGAGAGAGAGAGAAGGCTAACATACAGCGTCACACACTAGCGCGTCGACTTGACGGTTTCCGCAAGTCGTTCTTACTGCTGCCGCGCCGAAGTGTACCGCCTCAGTTTCCTCAAGTCCGGCGGAGCCAGTGGACGAAGGGGGGAGGTAAGGTCTGCCGATTGCAGACTGTCAAGCTGGAATAGAAAATGGAAGCGCTGAGGGAACGGTAGCCAGGTGGAGCGCGAGTGCAGAAGCATGACTCACCAACCCTTATCGTTACTCTCCTCCTCCTCCTCCTCCTCCTCGACTGCTTCCGTCTGGCCACCAGCGACACCACGAAACCGCATTGATGAACTGTGAGCCCGAACTCTGAAGGATAAATGGTGTTGCATGGGCAGTTGCAGACGTGAGAAATGCTCAGTCGGAAAAGGGTGGCGGAGGAGGTGGTGGTGGCGGCGGATGGGCAGGGAAAAGCCTTGCTCTCGTAAAAATGTCAGCGGAACACTGGGAAACAAGCAAGCGAAGATGAATCAATCAACGGAAAGCAAACCCCTCACTATAGACGGACTCTAAACGGCGACTATCTAAGAGCGCTGGTTCAGCATCGCGATGGTTGGAGCAGTAACAGGCGCACACAAAAGCACACTCGAAATTCCCACCGAAGGTGAAAGGTGTGGAGTGCGCATGGTGTGCATTTATTAAAAGTCATCTAGGCAATGGTTAAAAAAACCTAGATCATGATGACGTAGAAGGGGTTCGTTTGGGGACGGGAAAACAGCGAAAAGGTGCACTGACGATCCGCAATCCCAGCCACAGGCCTGGAGCGCTGCACATGAATGTGAACGGCTGCGCATATCGCGGTGGGTCGCGTTTTCGTAGCAGGAAATGGATGTGAGAGACTGCCCGAGCAGTAATCACAGCTGGTCCTGCTGGAATATGGACCAGGATCTTCCCTCTGTGCCGATTATGCTCGCAAAATAGGTTGCGCTACTGCGTTAGACATAATGCTGATAAAAGAGATGTGACACGCGTAGGATGGAGGCTTCGGGTCAGCCCAGTCCTCACGTATTGACTCGCAGTGGTAGCTGATACGAAATAGCCGATTCGGTACATTGATTTGCCCTTTATCTCTGTTCCATAACTTGCCATAAACAAGAGGAATAATGGATTTTTGTATGGTGACGCTGGTGGATGCCAGGTGTCCACTTCCTCTTCGATTCACATGCTGACCGCTTCGAATCTCGCTCTGAAATGTCAGGTAAATAAAATTCTTTTTTTTCTAGAAATAGCACCTTCTTCTCCAATTATGGTTTATCCACCGTCATCGGCCAGACGCACACCCAAATCTCAGGACAGGAGGGCACTAGCCTCAAGCCACGGAGTAATAAGTCAAACGGATAGACAGGTGCACGCCGTTTCTACGCAAAACCACTCTGTCTATGACCTTCGAAACGTCTTGTGAGTGCTTGAGAGCTGTAATTACAGACGTAATCACCGACTGGAGCTTAGCTCTCCGGGGCGTGTGGGAACAGGGACACCAATAAGCATTTGGTGAAAGACCGACCGGTACTATTTGTCCTGTCGCAGTTGCTTATACAAATACATAGGTCACAGACCGCAATATGACCTAAATATTGTATAAGGGAGAAAAAGCTACTGCTGACAACATCCTAGAGGCGTGTAACGAATTTGAATTTGCGACCAGAACAAAACAAGCGGAGAGCCCGCGAATTATACCTGTTAAAGTCAAGGGGTGACCGCAGAGCGTAAATACCCCGTGGACGTCAAGTAAACGCGGATTTAAATCGAAAGCTGGCTCAAACCTGAACCTCTGACAAAAACTCCATAAAGCGGCATAGAAATCTCCTCTCCTCTTTAAGACTATGAGGGCTTACTGCCCGATGGCGTAATCCTGTTTTGAGACCCAGACACAGTACAGAAGGTTAAAAATTCAACGCCCCGTCTGCAGGTTGTAACCTGTTTCTGATGATGGGTTAGTGCTAAGTTTCCCGAGTCCAAGCGCTGCGATCGCCTCCACCCTCATTCCGATGCAGGGTTTATCTCACGGGTGCTTACCCACGAACGTCCGAAAGAACCTGTGTCATCCAACGAAACCGACATCTGGGATTCGGGTCAAGAAGGCAGCAAACTCGGTTGATTTACGGCCACCACACTAGCGTTACCCAAGTCCTGAATGATGCGCTTAGGCACTTCGCCAGCCCTGATGGATTCTACGCTCTAATTTGTCAAATTACTGCTGGGGCATCGGCCTTTTGCGAACAGGTCAATAACGGCATTCACAATAGCAGGCTCTTTTATCATGAGGCTACAAAGAACGCTGTGAGCAGCCGAAACCCCCCCTTATTTTGCTAATAATCCACTTTTTTATAACTTGGCGCAAAATGTGATAGCGTTTGTCGCATCCTTAAGGACACAACAGAAACCAAAAGGATTAAAAGAAACCTCCTGTCTCAGCTTGGATGTCTGGGTCGTTGGGTAGTTCAGCAGAGAGATAGTGATGTTACCAATAATTCAGACGTTAAAAACGCGCAAAACTACCGGACAGAGCCGCTGTTATCACCTTTGCCTGTGACGAGAAGAGAATGGAAATCAACAGCACCCGCAACTCAGCCAGCCTCAACAAGGTTTTTCAGTCTTTCAATAGTGCCGTGTCGTCAAAAAGCGGCTGATGGCGGGTTGCGAAACGCGACGGTGCCCAGACTGAGAATGGCCTTCTTCTGCGCCCCGCATGCAGCTTGGCGTCGTAGCTTGCCGACAGGGACTTTGAAAAGAGCTGACGGTTCTAGAGGCCCCAGATTAAGCGGAAACTACTGATAAAAGCGGAAACTCTGGATAAAAATCCCAACAAGGATAGGCTTGGTCGCCCTCTACTCTAGCAAAAAATACACTTGCGCGCGCGCGCGCGCGATTAACCATGCAAATGCAGTTTTATGATGATTTGAGTGGCTCGTTTGTCAAACAGGCCGACGGGCGTAATAAATCCACAGCCGTGGAGGCGACTTGGACACAAATTTGGGGGAGGGGACGCATGCAGCCTCGGCCTCACCCCCCCCCTCCACCCTTTTCTTCCAGGTCTCACCCATCCTGTTTGAGTGACAAAGCGATGCCACAATGGGTGGCCCGGCGTCTACGCGGACCAAAATGCGGCTGTATTCATGATGTCCAGTTCAGGCTGGAATGCAGATTCACCCCAGTTGACCGTCAGTTGGTGTCGACCGTCAATAAAAGTCATTAGCGGGTGTGGCTACCGCGCTCAACATAGCCTGGAGGAGTTAGGGTGGATGGGCACCTCGGGCAACAAGGCACTTGTTATGACTATCCGTTCAGTAAAGTGAACCCCAGCCAAACGCACTACACGTTTTGCAGGCAGCTTCGTCCGGAAGCGTCGTTGATGGAGCTGCCGAAGAGTTAAGACGCAGGTGCTTGATGATTTCCACAGAACGTACTAACTGCGCAGCGCAACGAGAGTTAATAGTAAATCTCCCGTGAGATGAGAAAGGGAAGTAAGCCAAAAAGTTGTATGGGAAGGCGTCTATAGATCTGCACCGAATGCAAGGCTGAATATAGGGGTTAACTTCCACCTTAGCAGAACGCCGGGGACAGGTGGCTCCGAATTTGAAATTAAAATTAAGATTTACCGGCCCTTCTGAGCCATCCCATCGTACAACGTCAATACTCTTAGAGTTAAACATCGCACTTATCTGATCGTCCACTCTCTCTATCAAAGATCGTCTCGAGATTAACCTGATATGATGAACCAGCGGTCGGGGGCGCGTAAACAGAAGATGAAGAGTAAAGAAACCAGCTAACGGCCCGAAAATGAGTACCAACAAGAAAAGTTGGCATTTGCGTTTGGTAAAAGATCGCCGCGTCGCATAAAAATGAGCAATCACCAATCAAGGTGAGGTACTAACAAAGACTAGGAAACTGGATAGCCGTTTCCGGTCCGTTTGCAATCGGTGTCTGGTCATAGCTCAACTCAGGAACAACTACTTGTAAGCAACAGACGGCGATGAATGACATTAACATCTATTCTTGAATATTTATGACAGCAGCCGACGAGATGTGCATCTGCGACTAATTTGGCCAAAATTGGCTTGTACATCAGACGTCGTCTGATATATATATAGCTGATAAGGGCAACTGAGCCAGAAACGACCATTCCGGTTTCTCAGAATTTATCGGTAACAAATTTTCATGGGGTGAATACCTGTATAAAATACCAACATTTATGAATACTATTGACCCTCCTTTTGTTCTTCACTAAGTAGGAGATGGGTAAACTAGGAGAGCAGCTTAATTATCGACGAGGTCACCATCCTGGTGCTTTTGGGTGGGTTTAGGAAACCTGTGCAGCAAAATTTGAACCCAAAATGGCCGTCGTGAATATTTTTTACCACAGGTTGGTGAGGGAGGTGAGAGTGCGGAATATGCTGCATAAGCCGGCTATCACCATAAATGGACACGTTATGGGGAGGGGGGGTACAGAGTGGACGCCGTCGTTCGCGACACGATCGCACACGCCCCCCGAGCCCCCGACACTGTTGTCGATCGGCAGCAGAATCCCGAGGGAAATAGGGGCCAAACCGAAGGAAAAAGCATCATACATGACTTCGGGGTCAAGCATTGCTAACTCTACTCATCATCCTCGCCGACGAGATGACACCATGGAACGATTTCTCCCCCATGTCAGCACACCATGTAGCCGAACAAATCTCAGGTGGTGTTTAGGCAAGGCACAGCTGATGAGCATCGTTCCAGACAGACTATTCAGTGTAAAAGATTTCAACCTCAAATATGTCGACGAACAACTTAAGAGTGACTGGATTTCACCCCCAGTGCCACAGTAGTGGTAGATTTTTGGTGGAATGGACGCTCACCGATCGATTACGGGACTCATTCGCCCCGTTCTGTCTTGGGGCTGACTCTCGAGCCCCGCCAGCAGCCGCACAGCAGCTAGTATTATAGACAGTAGAATGTTACCGAAACTCAACCAATGTTAATATTTCCGATCGAAACCAGAAAGACATCGAGCCCGTGACGCCATGGGTTCGAGCGCTGGACTTCTAATCGACTCTCAGTTGGTGCTCCACCTGGGATTGGGTATGGCTGGCTGATGACAGCTAACAAGCCAGAAAAGGCCACTCAAGTCTCCCTTTTATTTGCCGGTAGATTTTTCGATGATTCTGATCGCATAAGAATAAAAGTGTAGGAACGGTCAAAAATTGGGAAGTTCGATGTCACCGAGGATGTTTTAGCAAAAAAGGCATTTTTATTGCATGAGGATTTTTCCTGCAGGCTACCACCACGTTATGTTCCTCGTCTGGGTTTAGATAAGCGCGATAAAACAAGGGAAAACGTCCCAGTCATCTGTCGAACGGTGGGGGTTCTGGGCTCTTAAAGGCATATCTGATCAGAGATAAAGTGCAGCAATTAGGAGGCGATATATTCTGTCACCCACCCATGTTGCAATTATGTTGGTGGTTGCACAGGTTTGCGTGCACGGTAGGGAAACCGCTATGACGACTGACTGACTTTTGAGCAGACCTCGAAACTTCGACCGGACCATGACCCGTCTGAAATTCTGCCTCAGCGATTGCATTCGTGGCTGCGAAACTGAGGCGATGACCCGTCTGCAAAGGGCATGAGTAGCGATTTGCGACCACACTGGACACTGTACCACACCGCACGCCTGAATTGCATTCATGTAAGAATCGCGAGCATGAGAAAGGGCAGACTTGACAGAGACGGAGGCGAAAGCGTAGGCACAAGCACACATGATAGTTCGACCGTCTTAGTTCGACGATTTCCACCGAATGCTTTACGGAAGGGTAGTGCAGGGACAGTGATTTAGTTTAAAGTGATAGTAGACTTGCGCTGCATATACCGCACTCTCTCCACCTCCCCACATGAGCCCGGTGTCATGACGCAGTCAAGAAGACCGGAGATGGGAGAGGACGCAGGTGGCTGGCGCGGCCGGAGCCGCCCCTCGGCGTATCACCACACCTGGCTCGGATCCCACGGAGTGGGAGTGCCATAAAGGCCACATTAAGAAGGAGCCATTGCAGCCTGACTCTCAGTCCGCCAGTCACCCACTTCACACAAAACACACATTGGGTTGACCAAGCGGTCCGAGTTATCCCGTCAGTTGGCAACCTTCCAAACCGCGGCTTTTAGCGCACCGTGAGAGTTTTAAGCGTGTCAGATTGTTTATAGTGAGGAAAATGCGCTGAGCCATGCACCTCACTCTCTCCCCCACCCCTACAGTCAAACCGCTATCCGAGCCGGTCAGTTGTCTGATGCGGAAGTGGGTGCAGCTGCTGGTGACCTCGTCTACGTGTACTACGTACACGACCTGGCCCCCAAACACAAGCAACAGGATTTTCACACAACAACACCCACCCACCCACACGCACACACAAACACCAGACTGGAAATGCCGGAGTAGAGACACCTAAGCACGGCCTGCATACACCAGATTGGGGCACACACCACTTCCCAGTCCGCCATTTGATTTTGCACACACAAAAAAATTAATGGACAATCCTTCCCCAGGGACCACGGCTCGTCTGCCTCCGCGCGCGCGGTATGCACGCGCGTTAGACGCCGGTCGGGCAGGCTGCAGCGCAACCCCTGTATGTGGTGACACGCACAAAAAGTCAAGGCGAGAAGGACAAACACGGAAGCGCCGCTATTCGTCCAACTCAACTGGCTGGAATCGTTTGCAGAAAAAATGTTATTTTAGCAAAAAAAGGAGGAAATAAGGCGAGGAAGTAAAACCAGAGGTCAAAATGGTCTGGCAACTGGCTGAGCAACGATGAGGGAACCATGGAGGTGCATTTCGGGTGGAGACAATGCAGTAGGTTTAAAGGTTAGAGTTCAGCCTGGAGCACATACCTAGCATAAACATATTCTTAGCTAACATCTTGGGGTGGAGAGGAGTCACGAAATACCAGGCCTAAGAACAAAATGTCACCGAACCCGCTTAATATCTGGATCATCATCAACAGCATGACTGTTACATACATACACGGCACAGACGCTGTGCGTCAGGGTTTAAAATGGCTAAGTGTGATGAAAGTAGAATAAAGTGTGTTTAATGGCAATGCTAATAATAAAAGTAATAAGTATTACTATACGCATCCACACACCCACAAGTGTCAAAATCGTCAGCATCCGCGTAATTCTCCTCATTAACATCAGACCAGAGCATAAAATGGGTACAGTCATGGATCGATCTCAGGAAAGGCTAATCAAAATTCTGAAATGAGTTTTTCGATTAAGTGAGGCTGTAACATTGATCGTTGTGCGGGATAATCTCCTAATAGTTCAGACACACCAGCACGTTGACGTTTGAATGAAATTCTTTTCGGTATGTATTTTTTTCTACTGATTTTTAATGCCCTTTAAAATTCAACTACATTTTATAAGAAAGCACATACAAACATATCTTTTCTTTTACTCATTTTGTTGGAAATCAAATTTGATGCTCAAAGGAATAGTACATTTAGGATTCAACAAAGTTTTCCAAATAATTTTGAGCCCGATCTGCCATTGCATTTGGGTTTAGGATATTTGGTCAACAAGCTGTATGCTTTTCGTGTAAGACAGGGCTTATATTTCCCAAAGCTCATAGAGTGCTCAAAAAGTTTTTCAATGAACGCGTGCTAAGTTGTGTACATCATGAGGACGGACGGACACGATGCAATTTGAATTAACGTCGGACCGTCTTAAAAAATCTCATAATCAGAAACTTTTTGAAAATCGAAAGACAGCCCTTCTTCGAATATTAAATTTGAAAAAAGGTGATTGGTTATCACATAAGGCGAAGAAATAATATTATTGAGCATTTTTCGGTAAAAGATAGTTTGATTTGACAGCACATGGAAAATCAATAAGCAAAACACATGCTACTTAAGTAGTAATTTTTTACCGGGTGTGGTTTTCGCAGGAGATCGAAAGGAAGTGCATTCATAAGCCGACACCACGTTGTGTCTGCCATATCCTAAAATTAAGTCGAACCAAGACCGATAACCCGACCTCATCCCACTTAAGTGATCCTTCCTGATCGAAAACGGATTTCAGGATATCGGGTAAATTTGAGGAGATCGGTCACTAACTGTAGGTTTAATGAAAGCAGAATAAGGGGTGTTTAATAACTACTACTACTACTACTACTACTACTACTACTACTACTACTACTACTACTACTACTACTACTACTACTACTACTACTACTACTACTACTACTACTACTACTACTACTACTACTACTGCTGCTGCTGCTACTGCTACTGCTACTGCTGCTGCTACTACTGCTACTGCTGCTGCTGCTGCTGCTGCTGCTACTACTGCTGCTGCTGCTGCTGCTGCTGCTGCTGCTACTGCTGCTGCTGCTGCTGCAAATACTGCTGCTACTGCTGCTGCTGCTGCTGCTGCTGCTGCTGCTGCTGCTGCTACTGCTGCTGCTGCTGCTGCTGCTGCTGCTACTGCTGCTGACTGCTGCTGCTACTGCTGCTGCTACTACTGCTGCTGCTGATGCTGATGGTAGTGATGATAATGATAATATGTGTATGATGATAATGCAGCTACTACTGCTGAGGCGGTGACTACTGCTAATGTAATAGTGACAGTATGCATCCCCAAACCCTTCCCCGTAGGCGTCATCACCTTCATCCTAATCCCCGTCACCACCACCGTCATAATCATCACTATCATCGACGTGATCAATAGCAGGGGTGGCTGCGTTCTTAATAGTGTCTGAACTCCCAATAGTTGTGGAGCAAGTTACCACAAAACCAACCTAACGAACACTGGAATCGCCCAGCCATAGGAAAGAATGAATGGGTGGTATGAGGATTTAAGGCGCCTATTCGGAACACTGGGCCACGAAAATATTTGAACTGTTGGCAAAAAGTCTACGGCGCACATTGAAAGATAGCAAAAAGAGATGCCAAAAAAAACCATTAAAGGGGCGAACGAGGGCACCTTAGCCGACTATTAAGCAGCCGCGCACGGGAGTCAGAGAGTGGTAGAAGAAAATAGACCAACCCAACTATGTGGCCCGTAGGAAACGCGAAACTGGCGTAGAAAGGACTCTCGGAGACCTCCCTCTTACTAAAACTGGGGCCAGAGGAGAGACGACTTGTAAGAGCAAAGGGAAATTGGTAATCTGGGAACACTAGCATAACTTTAGTGATATAAATAAGCTACTTAACATACTACAGTTAGTGAATCATCCGAAACACCTCTCATCTATACCAGAAGGCTGATTATCGGCAGCTGGGAGATCAGCAACAAGAAAAACGTACCTCCAACCCTCTTAGATCTCGCTCAACACATGAAAATAAAGCCAATTATGAGTAGACCCCAACGTCCAGCCTAACGTCGTGGTGGTGGCGGCGACGGTGGTGTTTGTGGCTACATACGCAGGAGTCGTGTGGATGTATTTCCAACCTGTGTGGGTTTCAAAACGGCTTCTTGTCTCCAAATGAAAAGAAACTTCCTGGAAGTCCAAACATGGTAGAATATAGCAGTCAGCTTAGAGCTACCGTCTAAACGCCGTCCAATGTGATAATCTGAAAAGTGCTCTCCGTGTTTAGCAGGCGAGGTGGGATTGAAAACGAACTGGAGGAAGAAGCGTAGTTGTAAGGAAACTGGTATAGGAGTACCCCACAAAAAAATACATACAACTTCAATTTGGGTCGAAGGTGAGGGAGAGAGATGGAAGAGGTATAGGGACGTTTATGTATTGTGACAAATTACCAAAACTAGAAGCTACGGTGTTAATAGGGCTTGGGAGGCTGAAGTCTGACAAAAACGTCATTTAACGGGCGCAGGACCCATAGACAGCAGTGTGACACCGAGACCGCGGGAAGCCACTTAAAATGGTTCTCCTAGCACAATTCGGTTGCGATCAGATTCCGCTGCACCAAAGTGGCAAACGAGACGACTTTGGGCACGGGGCCGGTACCCGATGGATCAAAAAATCTCAGTCAAGATCATGAACTGACTCCCTCTTCCCCCACCATAAGCGCGCCTTAGAGAGAGAAAAAAAAAACAGAATGTGGTAGAGGGGGAAGGGGTGCCCAAACCTCATGATTCTCCAGACTCGTCTTGAGGATTCGCGGATCATCCAGACTGAGACGAAGGACCCTCAACATGACGAAGAGTACATGCACACAGGGCGAGACGGCGTTGGTGTTGGCAACTGGACAGGTGGAAAGGATTCCAGATCTGGTGAAAGCCGAACAGGTGCAGTGCTGACTACCCAGCGTGACACGGAAGCGCTGACGGCTGGCGGGTTGGTCCGACTGCTCAACCCAATGACAGGAAGGCGGGTTGGGGTCGAGGAGGACGAAGGCATTGGGTGTTGGTTGGTGCAACAAAAGAAGGTTGGCTTGCAGGGCACGGGCTATCTGCTCCCGAAGGCTGGCTGACAGACTGACACCGGTTCCTCCCGTGGATCCTCTGAAGCCGACCATACTGTTGGGCAGCTCTGTGGAAGTTAATGAGATGGAGAGTGAGTTACCGTAGGCCGCGTGATTTGTTAAAAAAATCAGCTGCCAGTGCAGGTGAACTGAAAGCAAGCAGCTTGGTGCAGCGACGTATGAGGTGAGATCACCGATAGGTGAACCACCAGCCGGATTCACCAACGAAGATGACAGAAAATCACGCTTGACTTGGCCCATTGGCTTAACCCAGCTTAGGATATAACAAGGAGGTAAGACCGGGGACGGTCCGACAAGCATCACACCCGATGGAGAAGCCGTCGAGTAACCGGGCCGGATCGACACCGCAAAAGTTAAATCACCCTGTCCATCGACGCAACGACTGATCACGTCGACGTCAAAAAGTGACAAACAATAATGCCGGCGAAAATAAAAATAAAAGAAAACGGTGGGAGGCAGGTCGGCCAACTTGGAAGGACAGCTAACGTCCTGTTTGTTTTCTCGGACAGTCCCAGCTGGGACACATGGTTTTGTTATGTCCCAGAGAGCCACCGGCGGATGTAACAACCTTAGGAGTGCCGATTTACACTGATCCGCTATTAAAGCAGGAAGGGGAGCACACGCGCAGCAGTTGCACAATGTGCTCCTTGCATGCGGTGGCGTAGAAACCAGCGACCAATATTATGTAGCGGGATAAAACCTGGTGTCTCTCGACTTAAACAGTCAATATAACTGGTAAAGGCAAAGATGAGGGAAAAGCCGATGCAATCAAACTGCGCGACCGTTCAGCTGGCCACCGGACGTCTTCGCTTAGTTGTAGATGATATTCATTTTGACATTACCCGTGACCTGGCATTAAATCCAATACTAATAATAATAATGACTAGTATTAGTAGCAGCAGCAGCAGCAGTAGTAGTAGTAGTAGTAGTAGTAGTAGTAGTAGTAGTAGTAGTAGTAGTAGTAGTAGTAGTAGTAGTAGTAGTAGTAGTAGTAGTAGTAGTAGTAGTAGTAGTAGTAGTAAAGGAGGAACGTCAAATCCCGTCTGAACTCTGACAGTCCATCCATTTTGGGAGATGTGCTCAAAAGTTGACATGTGAAACAAAACAGAGGACTAGTATCGAAAGCAGCAGGAAAAAGGAGTGGGGGAGGCAATCTTGACCATAAGCCGACGACAAGAACTTGAGAGTGCACAAATAGATGGTCTAAAAAGGATAATTGCGTAAGCACATGCTAGCATATTCAGGCTGAAGTAATTTTGCTCTGTGATGAACAACACTGCAAAGCCTCTCAAAAACCTGTCCAAAACGGAGGTTTTTTATTAAGAAGCTGGCTTCAATCTACTTTCAGCACACTGTAAAAGATGAGGACCACTACTGTCTCAACTAGGGCGTAATGGTGGCTTGCTCGTGAATATGGTCATAGTGCAGAGGACTTGTATAGAGTCTGTCTCACCCTCGCTCCCCAAACTCATCGTGCTCCGGTGGCCACACGACTGGAGATAACAATGGACGCAGTGATTAACAAAACCGAATGTCCCGTCTTCACGTGTAACACATGGGCTGGCCCTTGACAACATAAAGCATGTCAACCCTAAAAGAGGATGTCACGTAAATAAGCGCATGTCCTAAAGGTCAGAGGAAACAGTAATCGCAGCCGGAAATTCAATCCTGGCAGTTATTTGTGATGGAATGCAAAAATAACTGCATCGCGGATGAAATTCCGACCAGAGGATGATGGTGGTGCGACCCGATTCTGCCCAAGGAGTTTGAGCAAATAAACGCACAGTAGGGACCAGTAAGCTGGCAGCGACGTCAACCGGCGTGAGTGGGGGAAGGCGGGGATGTATTCCCCACCGCAAAATCGACCTTTATTTTGTTAAAGCAGCAGCAGCAGAAGACAGTCCACCCAACAAGCATGACTCACAAAGCGCAGGGAAGCGAAGCTGGCAGTGTACAAATAGCGAGGGAACTTGGCAAGCACCCGCTGGGAGAGAGAGAGAGAAAGGCTAAGACGGAAGCAAAAAGTATAAGCAGACGCGAATACGAATGCACACATTAGTCAACAGTGGACAAGTTGGGAAAACAGCAACCCAAAATAGGAAGAAATCTTAAATAAATCTAACAACCATCAGGAATGGTGACGTTGAATGGAGGTGTAGTACGAAAAACATGCTGATCGATCTCCTGAAACGTTAACCGAAATCCTGAAATGTGTTTTCAATTAATGAATAGTAATCAAATTGGGTTGCAAGATCGACCAGCGCGCAGCAAAATCCCATGAGACTTTGGATACGCCAGGATGCCAGCTTTTAAGAACCCATCCACACGAACAGAAATAAATAACGAAAAATGACTTGTTAAGTAGTAGGGTTTTTAAATATTGATTTTCGACGCACGTACGAAGCCAAATATAATTTATAGAAAATATAGGCAAATATGTTTTGTTGGTACTCATTTAGTAGCAAATCATGCCTTCTTAAAATTTTATATTCGATGGTTAGGTTTCGGTTTTAAACGGTGCTCATTCTGCGATGTTTCTAGACCATACAGTGTCCATTCACGTCTTGCAGTTGACTAATGCTCCTCATGAAGTGAACAACATAGCAAAATTTTCTGAGAACCACATGGTATCCTCGTAATGACATTTTCTCTAAACGGAAAGAAGAGAGCTTGTAGACTGAAAAACCTAAACTCAGACAAAACGACAGATAAAGCTTACACTATTATGGAATTGGAAAAAAAATTTCGAAAACCTTAATACACCTATTTTGAGGATAAAATTTGAAGGTGTGATTTTCTACCAAATTGGTACAAGAAAAAATATGTTCGTTTAAGATACATTTAAATGCGTAAAGAAAGCGAAAATCAATAGGAAAACCGCATTCTACTTGAGTAATCATTTTTTCCTGACAGCTGCTTGTACATGCGGCTAAAAAGACGTGCGCTTGAAAGCCGGCATTTGAGCGCATCCGAAATATCATGGAATTTTAAGTTTCCATAGCCACCACGCCTTTTCGCACGAAAGCAGCTGCTTGCGAATACTACTGCACTAAGCCGGACGTAAGGAATTCTGAGGTTCACTTTCTGCGAAAATCTTCGCAGTTAACGGATACCCTGTCAGGCGAGTAGTCAGGGGGAGGAAACCAAGAGAGTAGCGAAAACCGAAATGCTGGCACGCAGTGCCATACATTGTTGGCGTGTCCAAGGAGTTAATCAGACTGATGAGCAAATTTCGGATCGGCGTCACTGACAGACCCGAAGCTACAATCCGCCGGCAACCCATACACCTAAGGACCTCATCCTGTCAATAAGAAAAGTGTGGTTTCGTTTACCAGATAGAATGAAAGTGTGGTCGACTCAACTACGTTGGTGAAACCAGTAAACAGATCCGCACGAGATTGCACGAACAGGAGCTGGCGGTGAGACGGAACGATAAACTTGCCTTAGTGGCCGCCTATGCGTACTCACCAGGACACAGCTTTGACTCCAAGTGTGTGAGAGTATTGGGCCAGTCTTACGAACGCTAGTTTTTTGAAGGCCATCAACACGTGCCAAATCCTAAGTTACTACAGTAAAATCCTGTTATTTCACAAAAGCAGTTTCGTGAGACCTCTCTACAGAAGAGCAAAAATATATTGCAGCGAGCTAGATGACAAAAGGACAGAACTTTGCTATCTCCAAAACCTCTTCGTGGCTAACGGGTATCTCCGCCAGTCCATAGAATGCGACAGGCGGTTCGGCATATGCCAGTTAGTTGACGAAACAGGCAAAAGTTATGCTTCCGCCCAAATTGACGGCGTCTAAGGGAAAGTTTATCTTCTTCTAAGATCATTGGGGATCGACATCACTCATCAACTGGAATCCACCATTCAAGGCCTGTATTTAACTATATCGGAAAAGTCGAAAAAGTGATCGGTTTTTGCTGTCTGCTCGGTTTTATTTCCCTGGTCTTTCATCTGCATTTTCCGACAAAACTGGCAGCCTATCCATTATCTGTGAAGACCTTGAACGGAACCCGAATCTCGGCCTTCTTACAAGTTGGCGCATTGCGATGCGAGGGGGCAGCCGAAAATGAAATGCTGGTGCACATTGCCTTATATTGCTGGTGTCCGCTGAGGTTGTTAGGCGAACGAACGAAGTTGTGACTAGCGTGTCTCACGGATCCCAAACTACAACCAATGGGAAATCCATGCACCTTCAGTACCGAATTTTAATCAATCAGAACTCTGGTGTTGTTTGCCCGATAGAATGCCACTTCGGTCAGCCAAATGGTTCAGTGAAGCCAGCAAACAGGTTCGCAAGAGACTGCACGAACACGAACTCGCTGTAAAAGGGAAAGATAGACCTTCCTAAGTAGCCACTACTGACTTCACAAATAAAGTGGACGTTTTTTTTAGTAACGTCGGCGTTTGAATCATTCCTCTTATGATCTTCTCGAGCTTGTTTCGCATTTTGCAAGGTTGGCGAAAGGAATAATCTTCATGGAAGTTGGCTTAGGCTGAATGAACAAATAACAGCAGGGATCTTCCCTAATCAAGTCTACAGAGTGGCGCCGAATAATCCCAAGAGTTTTTCCAGCTGCCTCGTGAACCGCGAGTTTCAAGATGAACACTTGTAGTTTTCTTCCTTGATTCCCTCTGTTGAATGTAACCGATTTTCTTTTTTTAAAATCTTGGCTTCGGGTACCCGACGGTGTAGGGCATGACCTATTGAAGCATGGAATATCAGACCGAATAGAAAAAAACACCTGACTCGGTGCAGGTGTTTGCGACGATGCTGAAAGAGCGCTTCCGTTATAAAGATACATCCGATCAACGGAACTCAAAAAGTTAGATACTCACGCCCCCGAGGTATAACAAGCGGACTATCTGATGGGTGGCTTGTCTAAGCCCGGCTGCTGAAGATGGTCAACAGATAATCACAAGGTGGTTTGCAACTGCAACAGGCAAGTATCCTTGTTGCCTTAGTCGGCGAAGAAATGTCGTAAAGTATATTGGTATAAAAAAATAGTAGAAAAGTGTCTTATCAGCCGTGCACATGCGATTCAGCCAGTTGGACAGCTATCACATCAACAATGCTTTGCTTGTCTAGTCCAAAAAGACGACCACTATAGCATGTCCACTATGGGAGTTGAAAGAACTGCTGTCGTAAAAAGAAAACGTGAGCTTCCCACGGGAACATGCATTTTCGGAGGGTAAAAGTCTGGAATTCGGTCTTTAGAAGTCAGAACATACACATACCGTATCGCTGAAGACAATGCACTTTGGATTGGGAAGAGTTTTGTGTTTCACAAGGCAATATCGTGGAAACCAGACGAGCTGTCATAGTGGTATGTTCGGACAGTCCTAAGGGGTTTTGGGAAAATTCATGCTTAAGGGGATTACAGATGGCCCGCAGTGCTGTTTGCTCGCGGTTTTCGTACCTAGTGAGTTGGCTGAGTTAAACCCAACCATAAGACAACAGCAACAAGAGAAGCTATTGAGTGTGGTTTAAAGATCTCATCGTCGCAGTGCCACCAGTCCATATGCCCGGCTTGAGCTCTCCCCAACCCGATGGTTGTTGTTACTTATTTGTATCGTTTAATCTTAATACGTAAAGAAAGCCTGGCTAGCTAGTAGCTAGAATGACAAACAGACCCCAATTGCAGTCTAAGTTGCTTAAGGTAGCACAACAGATAAAAATGCCATCGGATAGGGCAATTATGTTGACATCAACCAGGCATACTTGTTGACCAAAATATAAAAAATCGAAACAGTGATAACAAGAGAAAAATGAGGATATTGCCCATAGCAGAAATAATATTAAGATATAATACGAGTAAACAATGTTAGCTAGAGCAGGTTAACCAGTTAGGTTAAACATCTCTTGAAACATTTATAAAAAAACAGATGTAAGTGGACGTTAAATAATCGCAGGACGAGGCCAAATGGAACTTTAAAAGGGATATCCAAATACATAACTTTAATAATTGTAGAATTTTAAATCGATGGCATAATTTGGATACATCTATGCAAATGCAAAATGTAGTAATCGCCAGTATGAAGACTGCGGTGAAACCAATAACAAGAGATTGCCAGAATGACGTTCAGTCGCAACAATAGTCGTTAATAATGAAGCAAACTACGTGTCTGCCCGATGATAAACGAAAACAAAGGTTCGAGCCCAAGTAGACTGTATGAGCAAATGAGAAGACTGTTCGAGCACCGGTAAAGACTTCTTTGCTCAGATCTGTTAATTTTTTAATAAACGGTTCTGCCCCTTAAAGAGTAGTCGATGCGTTTAAAATGGCACCTATTGATGGAATAATAAAAGATTGCATTAAAAATGCAACCGGCAGTCAAAACACAAAATGATAATGCAATAAATAAAAATTGCGATAACGTCGATCCATTAAGATTCCGCTGAAGCGGCTACCTAAACAAAAACCACCAAGAAAATCCTGAACCCGATACTCCAAGAAAACCGTAATAAATACGCGCAAGATCTACGCTCAGCGCGGTAAAATTACATGCAAAATGAGTTCGATGCTGAGGAGTCTAGCAGAACAAGCGTCAAAAGGCGTATGTCAACGAGCGAAGCGCTACAAAATTGTTATCAGGGAATGTTTAATACGCTTCTTTAGATTGTATGCTGGTAACACTGCACGGCTGTTTGGTCGAGGTAAATAAATATATAACAATTTACAAAAGTCCATGATGTACACTGACTTGCAAACTCACGATCGTGAGTTTTCAAAAACTAGTTTTTTTTGAGATTTGTAAAAAAGTATTTTAATAAGGTAAGGCTTGCATTTTATGCTTTAATACTTAAAATAAATAAAAAATATTCGTAGAAGGTTACTCAACTTGTCCGATCTGGGAGCAAATCCCGAACGCGAACGCGTTAAAATGTAGGCCTCAACGGACCACGCGAACTGCTTGCTAATGTGTTCTTCGAAGCTAACTCGACATTTTATTCACATAATTTTGCTCACAGGTATGACATTTATTTAGAGTCTTTAGTCAGTGATATCGTTCAGTTCAGTTCAGTATATTCGTGAAAATAATCGTAAGCCTTTTAACTCCCTATTTGTCACAAAAAATCTGAAAAACTAGAAACGATGTAAAGAAATTGCATTCACTTGATGGCAGACTAGGTCGCATAGTACACTGGTGTCTTAAGGGCAGGTAGTCACATACTCCAGGTGGTGCTACAGCATATGTAGGTCAAACCGATAATTTTTTGTCTCTACAGATTGAGGCAATAACATGGCCACTGCTAGTTTACTTCAGGTTCCATTACACGGTTGGAGAAAAAATGCTTTCTCACATCCAATCTTCCTTGAAGCACGCGTAGATTGAAGGAATGCCTCCCAAGAGTATTGTCAGTGACGAGATGAAAAAATGCCTCACACGGGAGGATGCAGTTCAAGCCCCGCTTGATACGTGAAGTTTTATGAAGTCTCAGCGCAAATACCTTTAATTTCGATGATAAAATTTACGTTTGAAATCAGGGAGAAGACGTTTCATCAAAATCAAGTACTGCCTGAACGGGACTTCACTAGAAGAAGTTGATATGCACAAATATCTAGGTATCTTGACAACGTCAAACTATACGGCCTACGAACACTCTAAATTATTGTCCAAAATTCGACGAGCATCGTGCACTGGATCAGGCGTGATTTCATAGTATTTCTGTTTACGTGGATATTCAGCACGTTCATATTTTTCAGTTCAGTTCGGTGTATTAACGAAAAATAGTCTAACGCATTTAACTCCCTATTTTTTGCATTAAAATCATAAGAAGTAGAGGCAATGTAAAGAAGTTACAGTAAAGGTAATGCAGGCAGATTTCTGTAGTTCACTGGTATTGATAAGGTTAAAAAGTTTCATAGTCTTTGTGGTGCTGCCTCATGCAGATTGAATTTTTGCAAAGGTTGCACAGATATATGGTTTTATATCACATAATTTCTTCCTTCCAGAAAAAAAGTTAAACCTGTATCGCATGTTTGTTCTTCCTATCCTAGAATACTGCTGTCCCCTCTTTGGGCTGATGAACGCCTCTGACCGCAGTAAGATTGAAAAAGTTCAGAGGGTTTTTACTCGAAGACCATTTTCTCTTCCTGGAAACAGTTTCTCTAATACGGATAGATGCCAGTAACAAACGTTACATTTCTCTGTGTAAGAAGACTCGAAGCCGGTCTCTGCTTCCTGTTTCGCGTAAACTCTAGCCAAAATCTCCCCCGAATTAACGCTCTCGCTCCGGTAGATCAACCCTACGCCACTCGTAATTCCTCTATTATAATTTCCCCAACCCTTAGCTCTACAACTAACTGTTCTCTATTTATTTGCCTTCAAAAATGCTTTCAAATGGAATAATCTTCAACTGGAAATTAGGTTGTCGTATACATTAGCTATTTTCAAAAAAAATTACGCAAACATTTAACTTCGGAAGATATAAAGTCTTTATTGTCTGTTTCCTTCCCAAAATCGCAAATTTTGGCTTTCGAAAAGGTCCATCTGGTATTTGAGGCAGCTCCCATGAAATTATATTTGTATCTAATTATATTTCCGTCATTCCCTGCCGAGTCAATGTTTGCATTCACTTTTTCGTCCCCCCTTTTAAACTAGCATCGCCAACTCTTGACAACCTTGACACTTTCCTCCGATTTTTTTTTTAACCCTGACGATGGTCTCCAGGTTCAGTTGATGATCGCGGCGGGTTATAATGGTATTTCCACTTTGATTGGTGGACTATGCAGTCAGCAAGGTCGCATCTCGATGATGATTTCATGACCTATACTGTCCCCTCTTCGTTTCTGAACCTGGTTTCCACGATGCGTTCCTCCTCTCTAACCTCCACTTGTGGCTACAAACAGTAGCTCTGAACGATATATTATCTCTTACACGACAAGGAGCGTTCCGAACCCTCATACGTTGTCAGTAACATCACAATACTATCCCATTGCATCTGACAACTTTTATGAAGCAGTTTTTTTCTCCTAGTTTTTTTTAAATTGGCGGCTCGCCGAACTCCGCCTCCGATTTAACCGTAGGAGTTTTTTTACTGCTTCTTTTCTAGTTCACCATTTATGTCAAAGATTGTTGACTTTTGTTTTAAAAATGAAAAATCGTTCTGAATCGGATATGCCTACCATATTGTTCATGTCTGCTGTTAATATGGCTGCTCAAATAGTGCAGCAATTATCCACTTTGTATTTCTTTATACCGCGATACAAATTTTGAAATCACGGGGCTCTCCGGGCCTTAAATGTACTATTTATTTATTTAAATATGTATTTCAAGCCGATGTTTAAATGCTTCCACGGACTGGGACATAACAATGGCCGCAGGTAATTTATTCCACGGCTCCACGACAAAGTTGGCGAAAAAATACTTTCTCACATCCAATCTTCCTTTGGGCCCACGTAGTTAAAATGGATGACCATGAAGATTAGTCATAGTGGCAAATTGGAAAAATTTATCACACAGTGGGGCGCAATGCATGCCACACACGATACGGAAGGTTTTTACGAAGTCTCCACGCAACTGCCTATAACTCAGAGGATAGAGCTTTGGGTTAATAACGTGGAGCTTTTATAGCAGCTCACCTTGACCTCATACTAATTTTGTAGCTCACTACTGCACCGTTTCAAGCAGTTTGCAGTCCTGCTGAGTCCAAGATCGCCAGGCTTGGATCGCATATTCAAAGTGTGGCCTTACAAACGTACCAAAGACTTAAGAAAAGCCGTCTTTATCGAAAACATTTAATGCCCGCTAGATAGCGTACAACATTGAATTGGCAGACTTAGCCGCCTTGCAACATTGCGCAGCAGGCTTCAGGTTGTCTGTCCTCCAAAATCCATGATTATTCTGTTTTTCTTCTTCCTGAAGTGGTTCAGTACATTTAAGGGTAATAAGCATTGACTTCGAAGACCCTAATAATAAAAAATTTAACTGCAATATTGCAACCTAAATGCACGTTATTGAAAAGTACCGAATAACATGTTCATGCAGAAAGAAAATGTTTTTAACAGTGGACATGGGGCACATTCATCATGAAGGACCGATGATTGCCTATGCCAAATAATAGATAGCACCGCTATCTGTATGTATGTGCGAAGCTTTTGTATGATGTAGCCGTTTCTTCCTGAAAGATTGAACGGTAATTGTCAAGCGAATATAAATTCAATTTATGTTTTAATGAGTCGGTCTTGTCTGCCCGTATGTCATCCTCTGGGAGTTCAATCCAGGAACCGAAAACTCGCTGCGAAAACGAAGGGCGATGAGCAAACAGATTGGAAAAGGATCATCGAAAATATTTCAGTTAAAAAACATATATTCCTGTTAAAAATGGGTAGTTCGAACGTCGATTTCGACGAGGTCCACCGTATGCTCCACACCAGGTGGTGCAGGGACGGTGACTTGCGCGTGAATTAGTTTTAAGTGATCGTAGCTTTGCGCTGCAGCTACCACACTCTCTCCTCCTCCCCCACCTGAGCCCGGTGTCAAGACAGAGTCAAGAAGACCGGAGATGGGAGAGGGCGCAGGTGGCTGGCGCGGCCGGAGCCGCCCCTGGGCTTGCCACCACACCTGGCTCGGATCCCACGGAGTGAGAGTGCCATAAAGGCTACATTAAGAAGGAGCCATCGCAGCCTGACTCTCAGACCACCAGTCAGCCACTCCACACAAAACACACATTGGGCTGACCACGCGGTCCGAGTTATCCCGTCAGTTGGCAACCTTCCAAGCCACGGCTTTTAGCGCACCGTGATAGTTTCAAGCGCGTCAGATTGTTTATAGTGAGGAACATGCGCTGAGCTGTCGCCCTCACTCTCTCCATAACCCCCACCATCAGACACTGTCCGAGCCGGTCAGTTGCCTGATGTGGGAGTGGGCGCATTGGCTGATGGATCGGCGTAACCGTCTTCGTGTGCCACAGCACGATCTGGCCCCCATAACGCACACACCAGGATTCAGAAACTCAGGGGATATGGAGCAGCCATTGCTCTCTGACTCCCAGTCCACTGGTCAGCCACTCGACACACACAGCACATACACTGAGCCGACGGCGTGGTCTGGTGGAAGCGTCAGATTGGCAGACTTCCCATTCACGGTTCCTAGGAAACTGTGATATACTCTGGTAAATGGTGATTGTGAGGGTTTTGTCGATGCATTGGTGTAGGTAGTGTGCACTGATGTAGCTTAGCCTCCGGTGGTTTACCGGAGGTTGTCGTGGAGGCGCATGTGTCCTAATAGGCCCATGCGGTGTGTAAATGTGCGGGAGCAGTGAGGGCCGTGAAGGCGAGCGCGTCGCCTGTATGTCGGAGCCCCAGGCACTGGTTCACCAGCCTCCATGCAATGGATTCGTAGGTGACCGACCAGGCCGATGCGTGAGTTGAAGGTACGGGCGCAGTGTAGGCAGGAGAAATCGGTAGAGGCTGGGAGGATGTCATTCATGGTAGTGGGGGTTTCAGGGGCGCTAAGAATGGCAGGAGCGGAGGGTGTGCATGGTGTATCGGTGTTGTCGGCATTGTGGTGTATTCCGCTGTCATGGATGCGCATATGACCGAATAGGCCCACGCGATGAGTGAATGCGCGAAGACAGTGAGGGCAGTGGAGGCACCGATCTCTGCTGTGTGATGGTGCTCCAGGCACTGGCTCACCGGTCTCTGTACGATGTATTCGCAAGTGACCGACCAGGCCGATGCGTGAGGTGAATGTGCGGTCGCATTGAGTACAGCTTAGGAGAGATTCCCCATCGCTGATGGTGGTGGTGGTAGTGATGGCGAAGGCGGTGGTGGTTGCTATGGTGGGGGTAGCAGGCGATGAGTAGATGGATGTGGTCTCTATGATGGTGGGAGTAATGGAATTGATGCCAGGAGTGAGGGTGGGGGAGTCAGAATAAGGGTTGGCAGAATTTGACGTAGAAATTGGAATTGTTGGATTGTTGGTGCATTGCGTCCGAAGATGTCCAACCAGGCCGATTCGCGATTTCTTCAAAGTGTCCTTGTAGCGTCGTTTTTGACCTCCCTGCCGGCGAGAACCCGTAGGGACATCACCGTAGAAAAGTCGTTTGGGTAGTCGCTCGTCGTCCATTCTTACCAGGCGGCCGCTCCATCGCAGTTGCACTTGCCTCAGCATGACATGGATGCTGAGGATTCCGGTCCGCTCCACGACTTCCGTGTCCGGGATCCTGTCTTGCCATCTCAGCTTCAGTATTCTGCGGAGGCAGCTGAGATGAAAGTGATTCAGCTTCCTGGCTTGGTTCGAGTAGACGGTCCAGGTTTTCGCTCCGTTAAGGAGTGTCGTCAAGACGACGGCCTTGTATATCTTCAGTTTAGTGTTCAGGTGAATACCGTGGCGATTCCACATGGAGCCCCTCAGCCGGCCGAAGGCCTGACTAGCTTTGGAGATCCGTTGGGCAACCTCGTCATCAATTCTCGTGTTGCGCGACATGGTGCTTCCTAGATAAGTGAAGGTTTCCACATTTTTGAGTTGAGCACCGTTGACATTGATTCGAGGAGCATTGTATTCCGCGCTGGGTGGCGGCTGGTGCATGACAACCGTTTTGGCTGTACTGATTGTTAATCCGAAATCGGCGCAGCCTTCGGCGAAGAGGTCCATGCTCCTTTGCATGTCCTCCCCCGTCACGGTGTTCAGGGCGCAGTCGTCCGCGAAGAGCAAGTCATGGACTGTAGTCGTAGACACGCGCGTTGGAGCCTGCATACGCCGACTGTTGAGAAGGTGCCCGTCAGTTCTGTAGGCGATGCGGATACCAGGCTGCTCATCACGGTAGGCGCCCATCAGCATAGCCGAGAACATGAGACTGAAGAGGGTGGGGGCCAGTAGCAGCCCTGCTTCACTCCGTTGGTCACTGCGAATGCTTCGGATACCGTCCCGTTGTCAGTGACGCGCGCCGTCATCCCGTCATGAAGCTGACGCACCATGTGCGTGAACCGCTCAGGACAACCAAATTTCTGCATGACTTTCCACAGTCCATCACGATCCACCGTGTCAAAGGCTTTGGTTAGATCCACGAAGGTAGTGTATAGGTGAGTTTGCATCTCCTGACACTTCTCTTGTAGCTGGCGGGTGGCAAAGATCATATCGGTTGTCCCGCGGTGTCGGCGGAAGCCACATTGGCTTTCCGGGAGCAGGCCCTGCTCTAGGTGACCGTTAAGACGATTGAGAAGGGTACGGGCGAAGATCTTCCCGGCGATGTTGAGCAACGAGATGCCTCTGTGATTATCACAGAGTTGCCGGTTCCCCTTCCGTTTGTAGAGATGGACGATGGTCGCGTCTTTGAAATCCTGAGGAACTTGTCCTTGGCGCCACATCTCCTGGAAGAGTGCTGTGAGTTCTGCCATCAGCCGGGGCCCACCGTGCTTGTAGACTTCCGGTGGGATTGCGTCGGATCCCGGTGCTTTACCGCTGGAAATCTGCTGCACGGCCCGCATGGTTTCTGGTAGGGAAGGCGGCAGATCCAGGTCATTGTTCGTATCCACTTGAGGGAGCCGGTCAATGGCAGCATCGGAGATGGCTGATGAGCAATTAAGGACATTTATAAAGTGCTCGGCCCAGCGCTTCAGAATTTGTGATTTCTCTGTCAGCAGTGTTGTGCCGTCAGAGCTGTGCAGCAGTGCGGAACCCTTGATACACGGGCCGTAGATGGCCTTGATGGCTTTGAAAAAGTTTTTCATTTCATTGCGTTTCGCAAAACCCCGAATTTCCTCAGCCTTTCGGATCATCCAGGCATCCTGCATCTCCCACAGCCGTTGTTGTACAAGGCGCCGGCATCTGAAAAAGGCTGCTTTGGTGGCGTCAGTCCGAAGGTCCATGTAGGCTTTGTGTAGTCCATTCTTCTCCGCGAGTAAGTTGCTGATGTCGGTGTCATTGTCATCAAACCAGTCCTGGTGTCGACGGTGTGCGCGTCCGAGTCCATCGAGGGCGGTTGACTGAATGACATTTCGCCGGTGACACCATCGTGTCTCCACGGTAGCGTTATCATCTGGAGCATGCAGGTCCTCCAGTTTCTCGGTTATTTGGTTGCTGAAATCAAAGAGTGAGCAGGCAAATTTAATAAAAGAATATTAAACTTACATGGCGGCCTCTTACCTTGTGGCCTTCGTCGGGGTTGCAGTCGGAGCCTCATCTGGAAGATGACGAGGCGGTGATCTGTCCAACCATCGGCATCGCGGATCGCCTTGGTTACCAGCACGTCCTGTCGATCTCGCCTCCGGACGAGAACATAGTCCCGCAGATGCCAGCGCCGCGACCGAGGGTGCATCCACATGGCCTTCTCCCGCGTTTGAAGGCGGAAGAAGGTGTTTGACAGCAGGAGATGGTGTTCCGCACACGTGCGCTGAAGAAGGAGGCCGTTATCGTTGCAGCTACCGAGACCGTGGGGACCCAGCACTCCCTACCAGGCAGCGTGGTCCATCCCGACGCGGGCATTGAAGTCACCAAGGACAATTAATTTGTCCTCTTTCGGCACAGTCGCCAGCAAGGCGTGCAGGTCCTCGTAGAATTTTTCCTTCGCCGCATCAGAGCTCGTCATTGGGGGAGCGTAGGCGCTGATGATGGTGGCGAACTGGTCTCCCCGAAGAGGCAGGCGGAGGCTCATCAGGCGATCATTGATACCCTGCGGCAGACAGGGCAGACGTCCCACGATGTCGTTACGGATGGCAAAGGCAACACCAACATCGCGTCGCTCTGCCTTTGACCGGCCGCTCCAGAAGAAAGTGTAGCCGGTCCCCACCTCCTCCAGCTGACCCTGCTCAGAGAATCGGGTCTTGCTGAGAGCAGCAATGTCCACCTTGTAGCACGCCAGTTCCCGAGCGACTTGCGCCGTCCTCCGTTCCGGCCGGTTGCTCCTAGGATTGTCTAAAAGGGAACGAGCATTCCAGGCTGCTAGTGTGAGTGGACTCACCCGAGCAGCCTGGAGAGTATGGCGAGGGGGATGGGGACGGGGTATTGTTGTTTGTTTGAGTTTTACGACCACGTAGTTTGTGATCTGCGAGCCGCGGCCGGCTGCAGAAGACGTGAGACCCAGCATTTTTTAGGGCAAATTTTCTAGCCCCTTCCTCCGCGAGGAGGCAAGCAGTGCTATCCCTAAATAGGGCTGCTCAGACACCCCAGACGGCTGCCGAACTCCACTATGGGTCACGGATTTGTTTTAGTGGGAGAACGACCCGAGTGAGTCTGAGCCGCCTACGGGGTTGCTGTCGCCCCCACCGTAGGACTTTTTGAGAGGGGGGAGGTGGAAAGTTCGGGAGTCAGACATGCCGGTTGTGGAGGCACACACAACACCGTAGACCTTCACCTGGTTTAGCCCGCCGGTCGTGACGGTTGCCCGGAGTGTGGCCGCTGGGAAGAACCCAAATTCAAGGAGCCACAGGTGAGAGTTGGGTACCAGTTAGAGGCAGCCACAGGAGCATTCACCACCTGTACGAGACAAATGGAGTGACCAAATGCTATCTGTGTGGTGCTACCCCTAACGAGCACACCCTACACCCCTCCTGTTAATAAGTGAATAACATATTACCATAGAAAGAAAATGGTTTCCTAACAGTGGGACCTAGGCACACTCAACCACCATTATCTCCATGTACGTGCAAAACTTTGCTATAACGTTCAAATAGTAGGGTCGCATATCATTGACCTAATTTCGATCTCTCAGACGTAACTGGGCGCATTTTCTAGAGTCAAAGGAAAAGAGTCATCTGTAGGACCACTCGTCCAATCGACGAAGATCGTCTTGGAAATTGTCATAATTTGGCATCATTGTGGATGAATTTCCAGCTTTTCATGTCATCCGCAAACAAAAAAAGTCACAGGCAAATTCCTGTACACAATCATTTATGAACAAGAGAAATAGGATCGGTCCGAGCAATGAACCTTGTGGAACCCCACTCTCGATGACTGTGCGCTTTGATCGCTCTCCGCCTGCACAGAAAACTTTGGAACGACCAAAGCGAAAATGCTGATCAACATAAGAAGTTTGCATCCAATAATCAACGTTTTCAAATTCAAAATGAGACGCTGCTGCGAAACATTATTGAAGGCCTTCTGGAAATCAATGCCAGCCATCTACACGGTGTCTTTTGTATCTAGTGCTATTTTTCCAGCTTTGCAGTGTATAAAGTAAGTTCGTTATACACAATCTTCCTCTACGAAAGCCGTATTGTGCATTGTATAATAGGTTATGTGTTTCTAAATAAATCACTTATTTCTTTTCGACAACCTTATCCATAACCTTGCAACAGATTGAGGGCAGGCTGACAGGTCTGTAGTTTGTAGCAAATGCATGACTTCTGCTTTTGTGAAGCGGTGTAATGTGGGCTGTTTTCCAGTGTGTATGAAGAATTACCATAAACAAATATTTATGGCAGAGAAAGAATAGCGTTTTTGCCAGCTTTCGAGCAAGTTCGAGGAGAACGCTGGCTGGAATACAGTCGGGAACGAGGAAATTGTATGCTTAGCGACTTTTCAGTTCTCCAAAGACCGCCTCTTCTAGAAAGAGCATATCCTGAATAATTTGCGCACCTGAGGTTTCGAGACCATATGGAATGAAAACAGCTTCTCCGATGAAAAATGAGTGAAGGAACTGAGAAAAGGGTTTAGCTTTGTTTTTAATTTATGATATTTTGAAACCGTCATCGTTTCTCATAACAGGAATCGGGTTCCTGTTACATGTGCATTTTCGTAGGAAGCTGTAGAGAAATTTGGGATTGTGAACTGCTCGCTGGAACAAATCCTTCTCGAGATCCCGTCGTCTTTTGAAGATCAAGCTTTTTACCTTGTGTCTTTTAATTCTTATGCTTATTAGTCTAAATTTTCATTGGATCGGTAAAATTTCTTCCAAAGCCTTCCCTGCCTGTTAATATCTCTTTTAAGATCTCTTGTTAGCTTCTGTGGTCGGTTGGATGACCGACGATGGCATTCTAGTAGATTCAACAACCGCAGCAATTATCCACTTTGTATTTATTTATACCGCAATACTAAGTTTGTAATGATGGGGCCCTCTGGGCCTTAAATATATTATTTATTTATTTATTTAAATAAATTTCAGTCCTCAGTGACTTCCTAGAGAAGAAAAGAACCCAGTCTATTTGTGATGCCTCAGCTGTCATTTTTAAAAATTATCCACACCATAGATAGTACTTGGTTTTATTTATTGCAGTTGGTATGAAATGTAAACCGTACTCCCATGAAAGAACTGCATGATCGCTTCGACCAAGTGGACGTTGGCAGTTCACCTTGTCTATATTGTCAGGATCTTTAGTGAAGACGAGATTTAACAGCTAGCCTTTTGCCCTCAACGCGCTTTCGTTGTGTGAGAAGAGGTTCAATTTTTTATTAAGCAGACAGTGATCAAAGGAATACTTTGAGCACTTCGCCTGCAGATAGTTCCATCGAATGCTGGGTGCATTGAAGTCACCCATGAGATAAACATTAGGTCGACTGCCAAAGCTCCTTTATGTTCTCCAACAAACAAGTATCAGTGTCGGTGTCTGCCCTGGTGGTCGGTAGAGAGTCATGGTGTCAAGGGACTGCGATCCCCGTGTCTTTATAGTCAGCCAAATAGCCTCAATACAATTGGTAGTCATCTGTGTCTTTTCACCCACTGTGAAATTGCTCTTAACAAAGATCGCAAATCTTCCATCCTGGCGGAGGGTGCCGTCTCTCCTGTACAAGTGGTACCCGGATAATGCTACTTCGCAATCACTGATGTTCTGTGACAGCCATGTTTCTGTGATTGCTATAATATCAGGAGGCAGAACGGCTTCCTATATTCTTAGTTCATCAAGCTTCTAAAACTGAATTTGGGCCTTGTTTTACGGAAATTTAAGTTGGAAACACTCGACAGAGCCAAATTCAGTTCCAGAGTAATGCCGCGTATCTCTGTATCACACATCCCCTGAAAATAACCAGGCTGTTCTCTCTAGTTGCAAGTCTCCTCTTCCATTCCGTTAGTAATTTACGGTGTTTCAGGTTTTCTGTTGGAGAGTATTCTGGCTGAAAAAAACACCTGCTTATGACGTTTTCGAAGGTTGGTCTTTCTACAGAGAAAGAGCTAAGCCTCTTCTTTATTGTCCAAGACCATTTTTATAGGCCGTGGTCTCACAATTTCTGACTGTTCAATATCCTTTTTCTGATCCTGAAGGCTGCGCAAATTGTTAACTTCTCTCCCGAATGAAATATATCGTTCAGCAGGTGTTGAAACATAACAAGGTCAGCGGAGATCCTTTCCTTCTAGGAAGGAGTAATTGATTAAGGTAAATTCTGGATAACCACGTAATCCTCTCAGTCTAGGATGTACTTTAATACACTGCTAAGCATATTTTCCTCTGAGTAGCCTGAGGGATTCAGGAGTTTTTTGGACTTTATATTCCTGTTATGGTGTTTCCTAATTTTATCTTGCCTCGCGTTGTTTTTTTCGCTCTCAACTAGGGGCTCTTTAGAACTACTGGGATGGCTGACATAAGTTGAGTCTGAGGTACGAACTGCCTTTGGGAGAGGCATTATTAAAGTGGTCCTGATAGGACTGTTATCCAATTCGGCATTTACCAGGTTGCAATCCTTAAATTCAGAAGCTTCTAAGACTGTATTATCGTGAATTGCTTGCGTTTTGTGCTTTGATTTTTTTTTGCTCTAACGCAGGATATCTCTTTCTGTCCGTCAATATTATGTATAAGGAGTTTCCTTAAATCCACATTCTCTTCCTCCAATTTTTTGAGTTTGATCAGTAAATGGGTACAGCTAACGCAAGCTTCATCTTCATAACTTACGCTTTTTATATCAAGTGCGCTTTTTGCCCATTTCGCAGATCATGGGCTGCAGGCATTAACAGCAAGAGCACAAATTCTCGAAGTGTAGTTAATATCGTCAGGCTTTCCTTCTAAAGAAGTGCCGCTGCTTTTCATGATATTTTTGTAAAAGTTCTGGCTGTCCATCAATTATGAATTTTGATGAGTATTTCTAGGAAATGAGTACATATTTTGTTTTAAAGTTAAGCAAAAGCACTTGATAAAACGTATTAAGCATAGTTGGACACGACTCAGCCATTTTGCAGGTCTCGAGGAATCTGGATAACTTTTCACCTTGCACAACTTTGATGACTTGTTTTCCTAGGCTGTTAATTGCGCACCAGTCAGTTCTGTAATCAGTTAGAATTCGTTGAAAAAAACAAATTTGCTCGAAATACGATTTCTGCGAAATTTCTACACGAGAGGAAAATTCCAAAGACGCAGAAAGTAATTTCGCACGTAAGGTTCCGGTGGCAACGTCGGACACGGTAACTGTAAGGTGGTATTCATTTCGAAATAGTCGCAGTTAGAGAGCAGGTTAACCCTTTGTACTCACTCGGGCTCAGTAGAGGATCGAGGACCATTAGAAAGCATTTAGAATACGGAATGCCGACATAGATGCCCTGGATGAAAAAGACAGTGATCTTATCAAGCAGGGTCAAAGATGGACAATAGAACTGGTGGACAGTCTTAGGACCCTGTCTTATCCAGAAAGACTGATCAAGCTTAACTGATTTCCCCTATCCTATCGACAATTGAGATGTGACCTTTTTTAGTTCAGTGAATTTGAGGAAGATAGGCTTACGCCTTTGAAGTCCCTATCTGTAACATAAAAATCGCAAGAATTAGAAGCAAGCTAAATAAGTTACAGTCAAATGAATCTAGGCAGATTAACGTATTAAAATTGCATTTTTAGGGTAAATTAGTCACATAGTCTTCGTGGTGCTGCAATATATGTATGTCTAGCCGATTTTGTTATGCCTTCACGGACTGGGAGATTACAATCGCTCCAGGTAGCTTTTTACACGGTACCATGACATGGTTAGATAAAACATACGTTCTCGCATCAAATCTTCCTTGGGGCACGCGTAGATTGTAGGAATGCATCCTGAGATAAGTTGTAGTGGCGAGATGGAAAAATTCCTCAAATTGGAGGGCGCACTCCATCCACACACGATACAAAAGGTTTGTATCAAGTCTCCGCGCAACTGCCTATAACTCAGAGGATACAGCTCTAGATTGTTTAGGCGGCTCTCGTATGGCAGTTAACCTTGACCTCATACTTATTGTAGCTCACCACTGTAACCTTTCAAGCAGGTTACAGTCCTGCGTGGTCCACGGTCGTCAGGCTTAGATCGCATATTCAAGATGTGGCCTTAAAAACGTACCAAAGACTTAAGAAAAGCAGTCTTCATCGACCATATTAATGCCCGCTTGATAGCGTACAGAATTGAATTGCAAAATTGCGTATAAAGCTTCAGTTAGTCTGTCCCCCAACCGCCAAGATCCTTCTGTATTTCTTCTTCTCGGAGTGGTATACCGTTCGAATAGTAGGATCGCATATCAGTGACCTGATTTCAATTTCCCAGACCTAACTGGGCGCATTTGTTAGAGTTAAAGGAGAAGAGCCATCTGTGGGACCACTCGTCCAATCTACGAATATTGTCTTGGAAATTGTCTCTATCGGCAGCATTTTGAATGACTTTCCAGCTTTTTTAGTCGTCCGTAAACATAACAAAGTCGCAGTGCAATTCCTGTACACAATAATCAGTGAACAAGAGAAATAGGATCGGTCCTGGTACTAAACATTGTGGGACTCCACTCTCACTGACTGAATGGCTTCATCACTACAAGGCAACCTTGGAACGACCAACGAGAAATTAGTCCAGCAACGTTAGAAGTTTGTCTCCAATAACCAACATTTTTAACTTTTAAGGGAGACGCTGCTGCGAAACACTATTGAAGGCATTCTGGAAATCAATGTTAGCCACATGCATGGTGTCTTTTGCATCTAGTGCTTCTTTCCAGCTTCGCATTGCGTTAAGTAAGTTTGAAATACACGATCTTCCTCTACGAAAGCCTTATTGTGTATTAGATAAAAGGTAATGAGTTTCTTAATAAATCATTAATTCCTTTTCGACAACCTTCTCCATAACCTTGCAACAGATTGAGGACAGACTGACAGGCCTGTAGTTTGTAGTAAGTGCACGACCACTGCATGCTAAGCTCCGGGTAGAACGTTTGTCTTTTAATCACCTGGCCCCGTCTGCACGGTATGCTGACAAAAAATAATATAAAAACAGGAAAGGGTGACAAAGATAGCTATGCTACTCTTAGATCTCTTCCTGCTAAGCGGACAAAAAGCCTGATAAACATCCCATAATAATTTCATCCTCATAGGTGACATTACTTAGTTCAGTAAAGTTCAGTATATTTGAGGGTAATTGGCATTGCCTTTGAAGGCCCTATTAAAAACTTAACCTACAGTATTGCAGTCGAAATACACATTACTTCCAAGTAGTGAGTAACATATTAACGTAGAAAAAATGGTTTTGTAACAGTGGAGGCTCGGCACAGCCATCCACCGTTATCTCGGTTTAAATAAATAAATAAATAAATTGTATATTTAAGGCCCAGAGGGCCCATCATTACAAATTTAGTACCATGGTTTAAATAAATACAAAGTGGATAATTGCTGCACTATGTGAGCATCCATATGAACAGCAGAAATGGTAAACATATCTGATTCAAAAAGATTTGCCATTTTTAATACAAAAGTCAACAATCTATGGCATATACGGTGAACTGGAAAAGAAGCAGTTAAAAAAACTCCTAGGACCCATCCCTTAATTTCCGACTCTTTGCTTGTCATAGACAAGTACGATCTCTACCGTCAAGACCGCATTAGTAAGCGTGGTGGTGGTTGTCTTCTCTATATTAAATCTTCATTTAAGCACTTCCCTTTTTATCTAGATGTTACGTCATTCTCTGGTAATTACTGCTTCGCATCCATTATCCTGTCACCCCGGCAAAAGGCGATTCTCGGATGTATTTACAACCTGCCTAATTCATCATCCGATGATGATGCAAAACATTGTGAAATTTTTAAATTGATTTCGAAGTCCAATTTTAACATTAAAATAATCGCTGTGGACATTAATTTTCCTGAAATTGACTGGATTTCAAAATCTTGTCCACCCAGATTTCAGCCTTTCCTCGATACCATTAATTTTTCTAATTGGTCCCAGCCTGTCCGTTCTTCAACGAGAGACAAGCATATTTTAGACCTGATTTTCACTAACGACATTGCTCCCCTCTTCGTTGATTTTAAGCAGGGTCTCTTCCAAAGTGACCATACACTAATTCACTGTTGCCTTCCTATTGTTTCATCGAAAAAGGTTAGTGCCGTTCGTACCTATCATGCTTTTGACCTCGCAGATATGAGCTTAATTAGTAACTTTTTGGACTCATTGAACTGGCAGAATCTCTCCTCCATGAACGACGCAGCAAGTCTTTGTGACTTCATGTCAGTCGTTTCAAATAACGTCCTGGCGCTTGTGCCAACCAAAATAGTCAAGCCCTACGTCTCGGAATCCTCCGTTCCTCACTTTCTTTTGCCACGACTAAAGAAATTGAAGAAGCAGTTGAAAGATCAATATACTAGTTCATTATCTGTACATCTAAGGATCGCAGAGATTTTTAAATTAGACTTTAAGATTCGTCTTGCACGGGACAGACAGAGGGAATCTTGCGCACTCAGTGAGCCAAACTCTGCAAAATCTGTTGCTCAACTGTTCCGCCGTCGATCCTCTTCTAAACAAGGTTATGAAATTCCTCCATTACTAAATGAAGACAAGAACTTCGTTCTGGAAGACTCTGACAAGGCAGAACTGTTTAGTGCGTTCTTTGCAAATCATCTTACGATGGAATCTGAACCGGTTCCGACGTTTCAGGCTTCCTCATTGAATGTTATCAGCATTATTGATTTCTCCTTAGAAATAATTCGTAAGCAAATAATTCGTCTGAAAAACTCGCACTCTTCGGGAACTGACGGTATTCCAAACTCAGTTATTAAGAGAGTGCCGAGCTTTCCCCGATTGCTTAGCCATGTATTCTCAGTTTATCTTTGAAACGGATTCTTTCCTGACTCATGGAAGACATCTATTATTCTTCCTGTCTTCAAGTCGGGATCTCGTTCGGACGTAAATAATTATCGAGGCGTTCACAAAACCCCAGCTCTCTCAAAACTTCTTGAAAAAATTATTTTTAATCAAATTCTCGACTTTTGCATAAAAAAAAGCTCCTTAGCGACTCGTAATATTGTTTTCTACCTGGGAGATCATGCGAAGTGTGTCACTTAGCTTTTCTTAACCTCGTCACTTCCCTTCGTAACGAGCAACAGTCAGTGGTTGTGATCTACTTTGACCTGAGCAAAGCCTTTGACAAGGTACCGCACTAACGTCTTCTAGTGAAACTGGAAGCCCTCGGCATCCGGCCTCCTCTCCTTGACTTCATTGGTTCCTACTTGTCTAACCGCAGCCAGAAGGTCTTAGTAGGTAATAGCTATTCGACGCCTCAGCCGATCACGAGTGGCGTTTTTCAAGGCACGGTTCTATGTCCCCTTCTCTTCATTCTGTACATTAACGAAATTTCAACTTTACTCACAAATTCACAAAATTTCGTTTACGCTGACGATCTCAAGTGCATTTATTCATTTTCTAAAGACACTGCTAATAGTTGCGTTGACAAAATCAACACTGATCTACTTATGCTCTCACGTTGGAGCTGTACTTGGCAGATGGAATTTTCTCCATCCAAGAGCAGTTTCATGTGTTTTGGCCCTGCAAAGCTTCCTGGACCCCGAGTATTTCAAAATAGTACACTTTTAAAACGATCAACCATAAAAGACTTAGGTCTAAGTTACACGAATAAGCTAGCATTATCGCCTAATGCAGATCAAATTTCTGCAAAGGCTGCACAGATATGTGGTTTTATATCACATAATTTCTTCCTTCCGGAAATAAAGTTAAACCTATACCGCATGTTTGTTCTTCCTATCCTCGAATACTGCTGTCCCCTATTTGGGCTGATGAACGCCTCTGACCGCAGTAAGATTGAAAAAGTTCAGAGGGTTTTTACTCGAAGACTATTTTCTCTTCTTGTATCCAGTATCTCCTATACGGATAGATGCCAGTTAGCAAACATTAAATTTCTGTGGGTTAGAAGACTTGCAGCCGGTCTCTGCTTCCTGTTTCGCGTTAAATCTAGTCCAAATCTCCCACGAATTAACGCTCTCACTCCGGTTTATCGACCCTATGCCACTCGTAATTCCTCCATGAGCATTTCACCACCCCTTAGCTCCACAACTAACCGGTCTCAGTTTTTTGCCTCCAAATATGCTTTCATATGGAATAATCTACCACTGCAAATTAGGTTGTCGTCTACATTAGCTTTTTTCAAAACCAAATTACGCAAACATTTAACTTCGGAAGATATAAAGTCCTTATTGTCTGTTTCCTTCCCAAACTCGCAAATTTTGGATTTTGAAAATGGTCCTCCTGGTATTTGAGGCAGCTCTCTTGATATTATATTGGTGTCTCATTATATTTCCATCATCCTCTGCAGAGTCAATCTTTGCATTTACTTTTTCTTCCCCTCACTTTTAAACTAGCATTGCCAACTCTTGACAACCTTCATAATTACCTCTAAATTTGCAACCCTGACGATAGTCTGCAGGTTCTGTTGATGATTGACGTGGGTTCTGATGGTTTCGCCTCTTTGGTGATGGACTATACAGTCAGCAAGGTCGCATCTCGATGATGATCTCGTGACCTCTACTGTCCCGTCTTCGTTTCGACCATGTTGTCTACGATGAGTTCGTCCTCTCTCACCTCCACTGGTGTTTATAAACAGTAGCTCTGACTGCTATATTATCTCTCACCCGACAAGGAGCGTCCCGAACCCTCATACGTAGTCAGCAACATCATAATACTATCCCATTGCATTTAGCTATTAATTTTTTAGTGAAGCAGTTTTTTATCCTATTTTTTTTAAATTGGTGGCTCGCCGAACTCCGCCTCCGATTTAACACTAGGAGTTTTTTACTGCTTCTTTTCCAGTTCACCGTATATGCCAAAAAATTAATGACTTTTGTATAAAAAATGGCAAATCTTTTTGAATCGGATATGTTTACCATACTACACATTTCTGCTGTTGATATGGATGCTCACATAGTGCAGCAATTATCCACTTTGTATTTATTTAAACCATGGTACTAAGTTTGTAATGATGGGGCCCTCTGGGCCTTAAATATAAAATTTATTTATTTATTCATTTATTTATTTAAATCGGAGGTGGAGTTCGGCGAGCCGCCAATTTTAAAAAAATAGGAGAAAAAAACTGCTTCACTAAAAAATTAATAGCTTAATGCAATGGGATAGTATTGTGATGTTGCTGACAACGTATGAGGGTTCGGAACGCTCCTTGTCGGGTGAGAGATAATATAGCAGTCAGAGCTACTCTTTTCGTATGATGTAGTAGTGCCTTCCTGTAAGAATGGACGGTATATGTCAAGCGAATATACAAACTGTTTATGTTTGAATGTGTCTGTCGTGTCCGCCCTTATGATGTCCTCAGAGTGTCCATTCCGGGCACCCACGACTCGCTGCGAAAATGAAGGGTGACGAACATCCAGGTTGGATAAGTTTCATCGAATATATTCCAGTTTAGATACTTATGTTACTATAAAGTAGTGAGTAATATATGTAAATATAAATAAAATAGTTTTCTAACAGTTGAATTCAGGCACCGTCATTCAGTGTTATCTCGATGTATGTGCAAATCTTTCGTATAATGTAGCAACGCCTGCCTGTAAGAATTGACAGTATTTTTCAATCGAATATAAATCCAGTTTATGTTTGTATGTATCTGACCGTTTGGCGTCGTCTGGGAGTCCGTCTCAGGTACCGATAACTCGCTGCAAAAACGAATTGTGATGATCATCCAGGTGGGATAAGGCTCATCGAAGATATTCCACTTAAAATACATAGGTAACTATATAATTAATAAATAAATTGTATATTTAAGGCCCAGAGAGTCCTGTCATTGCAAACTTAGCATCGCTGTATAAATAAATACAAAGTGGGTAATTGCTGCACTATGTGAGCAGCCATATTAACAGCAGAAGTGAGTAACAGGTTAGGTATAGCCGATTCAGAATGATTTGCCATTTCTAAGGTGAACAAGAAAAGAAGCAGTAAAAAAACTCCTACAGTTAAATCGGAAGCGGATTTCGGTGAGCCGCCAATTTAAAAAGCAACTAGGAGAAAAAACTGCTTCACTAAAAAATTAATAGCTAGATGCAATGGGATTGTATTGTGATGTTGCTGACAACGTATGACGGTTTGGAACGCTCCTTGTCAGGTGAGAGATAATATAGCAGTCAGAGCTACTGTTTATAACCATCATTTAGGTGAGAGAGGAGGAACTCATGGTAGAAAATATGGTTGAACCGAAGAAGGAACAGTAGAGGTCACGAGATCATCATCGAGATGCCACCTGGCTGACTGCATAGTCCACCAATCAACGAGGCAAAACCATCAGAACGCGCTTTGATCATCAACTGAACCTGGAGACCATCGTCGGGGTTAAAAAATCGGAGGAAAGTGTCAAGGTTGTCAAGAGTTGGCGATGCTAGTTTAAAAGGGTGGATGAAAAAGGGAATGCAAACATTGACTCTGCAGAGGATGATGGAAATATAATTATAGACCAATATATTTTTTCTTTATTAAGAATTTATATTTGGTTAGCACCGGCAAGGCACTGTCTAAACAAGCATTAGTAACGAAATGAAGTAATGAAAATGTGTGCAAATAAAATGTACAAATACTCAATAATGTGGACAGAACATGTCGTGCTAGGTCAACAGTCTAGCGATTTTTTGAAATACATGGCGAACTATAAAAAATAGGCAGCGAAAAAAACTCCTACATTAAAAATGGAGGCAGAGTTCAGTAGGCCTTTATTTTCAAACAGAGGGTAGGAGAAAAAAACTGCTTAGGAAGGTAAGGTCAGGTGGTAATGTAGGGTAATACGGCAGTAGCATTTCAGAATGAGATAATGAAACGTTGAGATGATGCGTTCTTGCTCACTTAGGCGTATGAAACAAAATCTCGGGAAATTGCGTCAATACACTTAAGTCCTCAGCATCTTAGGATCCCGAATTGAATACTGATGATGGTTATTATCCAAAGAAACGGCAGTATTTTAGACTCTGGACCACCGAACGTGTACGTCTGAATGACTCCATCGTTTGCATGACTGGTGATATAAGGAGACAAATTGGTTCATGGGTGACTCGAGGTAGCGAAAATATAGGTTCAAGAGGGTCACTTAAATTCCCAATGGACCTTTCTCCGAGTCATGGGGAAAGCTACTAGGAAAACATGAGGAAAATAAAAGGTTAATAGAATCAGTGTTAAGATATATGTGCAGTCTTCGCTTGAATGCAGATAGACTAGTTAACGAACTAATTTCAATTGGCAAGTTATTCCAAGGAAAACTATACCTAGAAGCAAAGAAGAGAGAGTGTTTACATGTGGAGGATGCAGGGGGAGATATAATTAGTGCAAAATTTCTTAGGTTATAAGGAAGACTAACGGAAGTAATGACAGAAAGCTTGGGGAAAGTTGAACTATTATTTAGTCGGAAAAGGAGACAAAAGCCTGCTTCAATCTCCTGACCCAAAGAAATTTTAGCTTAATTAGCTGGCATCTTGTTAAGTAGGAAGTAGTTGAAAGAGTCGGAAATAGGAGTTTTTTTGTGAAATGTCTTTGGACATTTTCAATTTTTGAACGGCTAGATTCGTTCATTAAACCGAAGAAAGGACAGCAAAATTCTAGAATGGGATGTACAAACATACGATAAAGTCTTAATTTAATTTCAGGAAGGTAGAAATTATAGGAAATGAAGCCGCAAATCTGAGCAGCTTTGGCCGTAATTCTATCGGCATGAGGCGAAAGATCTAATTTATTGGTGGAGGAACATTTAATCATAGGGCAACCTTCAAAAATAAAAGGTTGCTGCAGCCTTACAGGCCCAAAACATATGCAGAGCCACATAGAAGGTGAGAACTTCATTAGCCATGTGGAGCTCCAGGCCGAAGAGTGTATAAGTCCAAATGAATTTATAAATAAACAAATAAATTGTGCATTTAAGGCCCGGAGAGCCCCGTGATTTTAAACTTTTTATCGCGGTATAAATAAATACAAAGTGGATAACTGCTGCACTATGTGAGCAGCCATATTAACAGCAGACATGAACAATATGGTAGGCATATCCGATTCAGAACGATTTTTTATTTTTAAAACTTGTCAGCAATCTTTGACATATATGGTGAACTAGAAAAGAAGCAGTAAAAAACTCCTACGGTTAAATCGGAGGCGGAGTTCGGCGAGCAGCCAATTAAAAAAAACTAGGAGAAAAAAACTGCTTCATAAAAGTTGTTAGATGCAATGGGATAGTATTTTGATGTTGCTGACAACGTATGAGTGTTCGGAACGCTCCTTTTCATGTAAGAGATAATATATCGTTCAGAGCTACTGTTTTTAGCCACAAGTGGAGGTTAGCGAGGAGGAACGCATCGTGGACACCAGGGTCGAAACGAAGAGGGGACAGTAGAGGTCATGAGATCATCATCGAGATGCGACCTTGCTGACTGCATAGTCCACCAATCAAAGTGGCAATACCATTATAACCCGCAGCGATCATCAACTGAACCTGGAGACCATCGTCAGGGTTGCAAAATTGGAGGAAAGTATCAAGGTTGTCAAGAGTTGGCGATGCTAGTTTAAAAGGGGGGACGAAAAAGTGAATGCAACCATTGACTCTGCAGAGAATGACGGAAATATAATTGAGACACAAATATAATTTCATGGGAGCTGCCTCAAATACCAGATGGACCTTTTCAAAAGCCAAAAGTTGCGAGTTTGGGCAGGAAACAGACAAGAAGGACTTTATATCTTCCGAAGTTAAATGTTTGCGTAATTTTGTTTTGAAAATAGCTAATGTATACGACAACCTAATTTCCAGTTGAAGATTATTCCATATGAAAGCATTTTTGAAGGCAAATAAATAGAGAACAGTTAGTTGTGGAGCTAAGGGGTGGTGAAATGATCATGGAGGAATTACGAGTGGCATAGGGTCGATTTACCGGAGCGAGAGCGTTAATTCGGGGGAGATTTTGGCTAGAGTTTACGCGAACCAGGAAGCAGAGACCGGCTTCGAGTCTTCTTACACAGAGAAATGTAACGTTTGTTAACTGGCATCTGGGGTGTGGAAGAAAAATTGAATGCAAAGATTGACCCTGCAGAGTATGATGGAAATATAATAAGAGACCATAATTAGAAACAATAAAAAACAACTTCATGATCACTCAGTTAGTTATTTATCCACACTCAGATGAATTAGGGAAATGTATGATATAGGGAAAAAATAGGAAGCAAAAAAAACATAGCATGCGAACGCCGTGCAAGAGAGTTCCCCGAAAAACAGCCCAGATCTTTCGGAAACAAATGAGCACTAATCGAAAACCAGGTCCACAACTCATGATTGATGACGCAGGACAAGTAATAACGGACGATAACCAAATAGCAACTTTTGTTCAATAAGTACTTCTCAGCTAACTTTTCAGTTGAGGAGGAGCCGATACCCCAACCAACAGACATGACAGCATTTACTCTCAATGAGATCTGTTTTAGCGAATAAACTGTCAAAAAAGCTATCAGACAACTGTCTAATTTCACCTCTTTTGGAACGGATAAAATCCCACTATGCATACTGAAGCATATGATATATGCTCCAATACTGCTGTGTAGTCTATTCTCCTTACTCAAATCGAATGGTATGTATCCAGAAATCTGGAAATACTCAAGCATTTTACCAATCTTTAAAAACGGGAACCGATCTGATACACAAAGATATCGTGGTGTTCACCGAACAGTGGTTATAGCAAAAATACTAGAAAAAATAATTTTGAAAAAAATGCTCAACTATCTAACAAATTCTAACCTCAACCGTCCTCTCAACACGCTTTCGTACCTAAAAAGTCATGTCAGTCCTGCCATCGCACATTCCTTGAAATCCGTTCCAAGATGACGGAAACATGGTAGCTACGATATACTTTGACCTAAAAAAAGCGTTCGATAAAGTCCCCCATCAAAGGCTTCTAATGAAGCTAATAAGTCATGGGATTGGGTCTCCTCTTCTTCACTTTCTAAAATCTTACGGTCAAATAGTCCAGATAAAT